>JAVIAB010000025.1:48904301-49141801 GCA_032433765.1 Megaustenia siamemsis | reverse complement strand
CCCTATCTCTTGTCTTTTGTAGTCCAGTTCACTAACCACTGAGCTATCGCGTCTCTGATGACCTAAATAAGATCTAACCCTATCTCTTGTCTTTTCTAGTCCAGTTCACTAACCACTGAGCTATCGCGTCTCTGATGTCCCACTAAGATCTAACCCTATCTCTTGTCTTTTCTAGTCCAGTTCACTAACCACTGAGCTATCGCGTCTCTGATGTCCCACTAAGATCTAACCCTATCTCTTGTCCTTTATAGTCCAGTTCACTAACCACTGAGCTATTGCGTCTCTGATGTCCCACTAAGATCTAACCCTATCTCTTGTCCTTTATAGTCCAGTTCACTACCACTGAGCTATTGCGTCTCTGATGTCCCACTAAGATCTAACCCTATCTCTTGTCCTTTATAGTCCAGTTCACTAACCACTGAGCTATCGCGTCTCTGATGTCCCACTAAGATGCTGTTTATGTGTGTAGATACAGGAAGGTACAGACGGACAGACAAACAGTGCAGGCGGAAGGCGTACTATCAGACAAGTGAACAGACAGACATGTTGGCAGATGACATGCATGTAGACAGACATATAGACAGACAAATATATAAATAATAAATAATAACACAAAGCTGGAGTGGTCAGTCGTTGGACACTGCGAGACTTACAGAGGAGGGGGTCTGTGCAGCTCTAGACATGTTCGGAGTGCAATGATTATGACCCTCAAATAACTCAATAACACAGATATATAAATATATAGACATACAGACAGACAGTCAGACAGATAGATATATAGCCGTGCAGAAAGACATATGGGCAGGCAGATAAATAGACAGGTTTAGATATACATGGGTAGATATAGAGACAGACAGATGGAGACATATGTATTGAAAAAACAGTACAGACATAAAGATATATAAACATGTAGATAGATAGATAGATAGATAGATAGATAGATAGATAGATAGATAGATAGATAGATAGATAGATAGATAGATAGATAGATAGATAGATAGATAGATAGATAGATAGATAGATAGATAGATAGATAGATAGATAGATAGATAGATAGATAGATAGATAGATAGATAGATAGATAGATAGATAGATAGATCTATTGTCCTTTCGAGCCGAAGACGGCACATAGGCACCACAATCTCAGAAACAGAAACCTTGCGTGCCAAAGTGGCACATATTGCAGAGATCACTGCTTCTTAAATCTATGGCTCTGTTTCCATAACAATACTTTTTACAATGACAGCTTGTCATCGATCAACCTCCTTAGTCGCCTCTTACGACATGCCTGGAAGGTCACAGTGTCACTATTCTTTGCCTCCCTCATAATGAAGACCCGGTAACACACGGGAAGATAGATAGATAGATAGATAGATAGATAGATAGATAGATAGATAGATAGATAGATAGATAGATAGATAGATAGATAGATAGATAGATAGATAGATAGATAGATAGATAGATAGATAGACTGCCAAAATTTACTCTCCACAGAGCGCATCTTCATTGTACCGCCTGCAACTGGCACGAACCCATTCCGCCAACAAACTGAGTCAACACAACGCCCTAGACATCGCTGCTCTCATCAACAAGACCTCAACAACGATGCCTGATCTATGACGCAAACAAATTCCTAACTCACAAACATATCCAGGTATCCGGTAAACTACACATCCAAACAGGATCAACACATCTACTTCTATCTTTCTCTCAGTGGTTTTCAAACAAGGGAAGCAGATCTACTTATCTCTCAATGGTTTTCAAACTAGAGAAGCAGATCTACTTATCTCTAAGTGGTTTTCAAACTATGGAAGCAGATCTACATATCTCTCAGTGGTTTTCAAACTAGGGAAGCAGATCTACATATCTCTCAGTGGTTTTCAAACTAGGGAAGCAGATCTACATATCTCTTAGTGGTTTTCAAACTATGGAAGCAGATCTACATATCTCTCAGTGGTTTTCAAACTAGGGAAGCAGATCTACATATCTCTCAGTGGTTTTCAAACTAGAAGAGGGAGGCGAAGGCTCGCCTCACAGCACCAGAGCTGAAAGTTATCAGTGACCCACAGCTGATGGCTTGCGTCAGGATCGGTGAACCTGGACCATTCAGATCCTGCTCCACCTCTCCGCGGTGCCTCAAGTAACAAACTAACCTGTCTAATCTGACCAAGCGAGTAGGGATCGAAGAGGGAAGACTACTTGGTACTAAAAAATGTCATGTTGAAGTCGGATGTGTTGGGCCGAAAGGCGCAAATATCACAGTTATACTGCACACCACAACACAACGCAGACGCGCCCACGTAACGTCCATTTAAGGGCGGATGATGAAGAGGTACTCTCCTTTAGTCATCGGGCGAACGCAAGGAAGCATGCAAACTAGAAAAGCAGATATACTTATCTCTTAGTGGTTTTCCAATTAGAAGAAAAACAAATCTACCTAAATCTTAATACAATTCTGTCCGCCATTTTTTGCAGCTGTATCGTGTTTTCTGGCTTGGATTTGTTTGTTTAATGTGGGTCGCTTGTTTACAACACCTGATGAAGGCTTTTGCCGAAACGTTTAAAATTCTCTTGCCTTTACGTTAGTCTAGCTTCTCAACACCATTTTATGTTTATTTGATAACTATGTCTCAGCGGTTTCCAATTTATTATTCTACTCTATTCTAAGATGGGATATCTCAGAAAAATATTGAAAGTTCCATTGAAAGCTACAAAGACCAATGAAGAAATTCTCAAAGAGGCCAACACAAAAAGGGAACTCCTAAAAAAGCATCAGAAATAAACAATCAACATTTTTCTGGCACATCATGAGAAGAGGAAAGTTGGAACACTTGGTCACAAGTGACGAAATAAAAGGAAAGAGAGATCGCAGACGACAAAGAGAGAAAATACTGGATAGCTTGGTGTCATGGCATGGAAAACCGTCAACATCAGAACCGATACGATGTACTATAGATAGAAGATTGTGGAAAAACATGATCGCCTACGCCATTCGGTATAACACATGGTGATTCTATTCTATTCTATTCCTATTCTATTTTAGCGCTCTTATCGAGGTTTTCAAACAAACAAAATACAGCAAATCTGTCATTGAGGGATATGGAACTTATAAAACCTATAGCACCAACGCTTTGTCTCTTATAAAACTTATAGCACCAACGCTTTGTCTCTTATAAAACTTATAGCACCAACGCTTTGTCTCTTATAAAACTTATAGCACCAACGCTTTGTCTCTTATAAAACTTATAGCACCAACGCTTTGTCTCTTATAAAACTTATAGCACCAACGCTTTGTCTCTTATAAAACTTATAGCACCAACGCTTTGTCTCTTATAAAACTTATAGCACCAACGCTTTGTCTCTTATAAAACTTATAGCACCAACGCTTTGTCGCTTATAAAACCTATAGCACCAACGCTTTGTCTCTTATAAAACTTATAGCACCAACGCTTTGTCTCTTATAAAACCTATAGCACCAACGCTTTGTCTCTTATAAAACCTATAGCACCAACGCTTTGTCTCTTATACAACCTATAGCACCAACGCTTTGTCTCTTATACAACCTATAGCACCAACGCTTTGTCTCTTATAAAACTTATAGCACCAACGCTTTGTCTCTTATAAAACTTATAGCACCAACGCTTTGTCTCTTATAAAACCTATAGCACCAACGCTTTGTCGCTTATAAAACCTATAGCACCAACGCTTTGTCTCTTATAAAACTTATAGCACCAACGCTTTGTCTCTTATAAAACTTATAGCACCAACGCTTTGTCTCTTATAAAACTTATAGCACCAACGCTTTGTCTCTTATAAAACTTATAGCACCAACGCTTTGTCTCTTATAAAACCTATAGCACCAACGCTTTGTCGCTTATAAAACCTATAGCACCAACGCTTTGTCTCTTATAAAACTTATAGCACCAACGCTTTGTCTCTTATAAAACTTATAGCACCAACGCTTTGTCTCTTATAAAACCTATAGCACCAACGCTTTGTCTCTTATAAAACCTATAGCACACACCGCTTTGTCTCTTATAAAACCTATAGCACCAACGCTTTGTCTCTTATACAACCTATAGCACCAACGCTTTGTCTCTTATAAAACCTATAGCACCAACGCTTTGTCTCTTATAAAACCTATAGCACACACCGCTTTGTCTCTTATAAAACCTATAGCACCAACGCTTTGTCTCTTATAAAACCTATAGCACACACCGCTTTGTCTCTTATAAAACCTATAGCACCAACGCTTTGTCTCTTATACAACCTATAGCACCAACGCTTTGTCTCTTATACAACCTATAGCACCAACGCTTTGTCTCTTATACAACCTATAGCACCAACGCTTTGTCTCTTATAAAACCTATAGCACCAACGCTTTGTCTCTTATACAACAAATAGCACCAACGCTTTGTCTCTTATAAAACCTATAGCACACACCGCTTTGTCTCTTTTAAAACCTATAGCACCAACGCTTTGTCTCTTATAAAATCTATAGCACCAACGCTTTGTCTCTTATAAATCTATAGCACCAACGCTTTGTCTCTTATACAACCTATAGCACCAACGCTTTGTCTCTTATACAACCTATAGCACCAACGCTTTGTCTCTTATACAACCTATAGCACCAACGCTTTGTCTCTTATAAAACCTATAGCACCAACGCTTTGTCTCTAATACAACCTATAGCACCAACGCTTTGTCTCTTATAAAACCTATAGCACCAACGCTTTGTCTCTTATAAAACCTATAGCACCAACGCTTTGTCTCTAATACAACCTATAGCACCAACGCTTTGTCTCTTATAAAACCTATAGCACCAACGCTTTGTCTCTAATACAACCTATAGCACCAACGCTTTGTCTCTAATACAACCTATAGCACCAACGCTTTGTCTCTAATACAACCTATAGCACCAACGCTTTGTCTCTTATAAAACCTATAGCACCAACGCTTTGTCTCTTATAAAACCTATAGCACCAACGCTTTGTCTCTAATACAACCTATAGCACCAACGCTTTGTCTCTTATACAACCTATAGCACCAACGCTTTGTCTCTAATACAACCTATAGCACCAACGCTTTGTCTCTTATACAACCTATAGCACCAACGCTTTGTCTCATATACAACCTATAGCACCAACGCTTTGTCTCTTATACAACCTATATAGCACCAACGCTTTGTCTCTTATACAACCTATAGCACCAACGCTTTGTCTCTTATACAACCTATAGCACCAACGCTTTGTCTCTTATACAACCTATAGCACCAACGCTTTGTCTCTAATACAACCTATAGCACCAACGCTTTGTCTCTTATAAAACCTATAGCACACACCGCTTTGTCTCTTATAAAACCTATAGCACCAACGCTTTGTCTCTTATACAACCTATAGCACCAACGCTTTGTCTCTAATACAACCTATAGCACCAACGCTTTGTCTCTTATAAAACTATAGCACACACCGCTTTGTCTCTTATAAAACCTATAGCACCAACGCTTTGTCTCTTATACAACCTATAGCACCAACGCTTTGTCTCTAATACAACCTATAGCACCAACGCTTTGTCTCTTATAAAACCTATAGCACCAACGCTTTGTCTCTAATACAACCTATAGCACCAACGCTTTGTCTCTTATAAACCTATAGCACACACCGCTTTCTCTCTAATACAACCTATAGCACCAACGCTTTGTCTCTTATAAAACCTATAGCACCAACGCTTTGTCTCTAATACAACCTATAGCACCAACGCTTTGTCTCTTATAAAACCTATAGCACACACCGCTTCTCTCTAATACAACCTATAGCACCAACGCTTTGTCTCTTATAAAACCTATAGCACACACCGCTTTCTCTCTAATACAACCTATAGCACCAACGCTTTGTCTCTTATAAAACCTATAGCACACACCGCTTTCTCTCTAATACACCTATAGCACACAACGCTTTGTCTCTTATAAAACCTATAGCACCAACGCTTTGTCTCTTATAAAACCTATAGCACCAACGCTTTGTCTCTAATACAACCTATAGCACCAACGCTTTGTCTCTTATAAAACCTATAGCACCAACGCTTTGTCTCTAATACAACCTATAGCACCAACGCTTTGTCTCTTATAAAACCTATAGCACACACCGCTTTCTCTCTTATAAAACCTATAGCACCAACGCTTTGTCTCTAATACAACCTATAGCACCAACGCTTTGTCTCTTATAAAACCTATAGCACACACCGCTTTCTCTCTTATAAAACCTATAGCACCAACGCTTTGTCTCTAATACAACCTATAGCACCAACGCTTTGTCTCTTATAAAACCTATAGCACCAACGCTTTGTCTCTTATAAAACCTATAGCACCAACGCTTTGTCTCTTATAAAACCTATAGCACCAACGCTTTGTCTCTTATAAAACCTATAGCACACACCGCTTTCTCTCTTATAAAACCTATAGCACCAACGCTTTGTCTCTAATACACCTATAGCACCAACGCTTTGTCTCTTATAAAACCTATAGCACACACCGCTTTCTCTCTTATAAAACCTATAGCACCAACGCTTTGTCTCTAATACAACCTATAGCACCAACGCTTTGTCTCTTATAAAACCTATAGCACCAACGCTTTGTCTCTTATAAAACCTATAGCACCAACGCTTTGTCTCTTATAAAACCTATAGCACACACCGCTTTCTCTCTTATAAAACCTATAGCACCAACGCTTTGTCTCTAATACAACCTATAGCACCAACGCTTTGTCTCTTATAAAACCTATAGCACACACCGCTTTCTCTCTTATAAAACCTATAGCACCACGCTTTGTCTCTTATAAAACCTATAGCACCAACGCTTTGTCTCTATACAACCTATAGCACACACCGCTTTCTCTCTTATAAAACCTATAGCACCAACGCTTTGTCTCTTATAAAACCTATAGCACCAACGCTTTGTCTCTTATAAAACCTATAGCACAACGCTTTGTCTCTATACAACCTATAGCACACACCGCTTTCTCTCTAATATTTTCATTTTTCTCACGTGTTGCCCATCTGAGAAGAATAACCGATGGTTATGGTTAGTCGAAGGCCCCAGTATCACTGCAAACGAATTAAAAACCATAATTGTTAAATCATCCGTCCCAGTGGAATCATCCTAATAAAAGTCATCCCATTGAAGAATCCCCCCCCCCCAAAAAAAAAAAAAAAAAAAAAAAAAAAGACAACTGCAGTCCCCATCATAGCACCTACAGCACACGCCAAAAGACATACGGCAAAGTGATACCGAAAGTGAACGCAGCTGAACTGTCTTTCATCGTACGATATCATCATTTATCGTAAGCATCGGAATATTGAAACACGATCCGGATGAAAAACACAGCTCACGGTGTGCACAGAGCTCTAAACTCAGTAGCTCCTGCAGCAAGCCGGACTTGGAATATGAGGAAACTGCAACAAGGAACACTACTGAGACTGAGCCTAAACGGTTCCTGCCACCTATTCGCCATATTGACCGGAAGTCCGTATAACCTATATATGATTGACATATGGTAGAGTCAAGTTGAGTAATAGAAGTTGACACATTAATATCATGATTCTAATGGTAATTCTATTCGGGGGAATATTCTATTCGACGCAAGACGCCGGCCTCGAGACAGAGAGGCTGTGGGTTCAAATCCCGGCTAGTTTGGATTTTTATTTGTGATTTCTCTCTGCGGCAACCGTCTCAGTAGCGAGGCCCGGCTTGAAACGTCAGTTACTCATGGGCATTAAGATATAAGTACCTCCGAAGAAGGAGTTATCTGCCTGTGCGGCGAGGGACCCCTGTGCACACGGCTGCCAGGGAAAAACGGATTAGCAAGCAAAATTCAATTCCTAGTTTCTAGGGACTTCGTGAGAAGTCAAAGCTGGCGAACGCAACAAAAAATTAATTCCCACAGACTTGAAAAAAATGTGGCTCTTCAACTAACCTAATAATTGTGCTGAGAAGCTTGACTTACACTAACTAGAACTAGCTAGAAACTAAAAACAAAAAAACTATCTTTACGACACATAGTACCATTGCTGGTGTATGTCGGGGGGGGGCCAACGATAGAACCAGAGGGATAAAGGCCGCTTGGTCAAGCAGTCGTCACGACGTGTGAGACTGGATTTTTATTACACCCCCGATAGAAAAAATCCTTTCTGTCTACCCGGGCTTCGAACACCGTACGTCAGCTTTTCAGCCAGCGGAACAGTGGTTTTAGCCGCACGGCCACGCGCACATCAGCAGCTAGAAGGCAAACAAATTGTAACGTTCCGGCAAAAGCCTTAATTAAAAAAAAAAACACCACCCGAATCCGTGGTTTCCTTGTGGCTTTACCCTTCCCTGGTTAGTGGGTTGTGAAATCTTATATCTAGCTCGCGGATAACCTCCAAAACTGGAGGCCTCGTGTGCACTCTCGCACGTTAAAGACCCATTGACACTTTCAAAAGTCGAAAAGAGGAAGCTAGAAATGGCCGCGGTCATTTATATTTTAGTAATTAATATTCATGATTGTATCATGCTTGTATCATGACTGTATCATGATTGTTCTGACATTATTTTTCCTTTTTGTTCATTTAATTTTTAAAGGTTTCAATATTTTAGTTGGAAAGAAATACACATTATAAAAAAAAACAATAAAATTATTCAAAATTTAAGCAAAATCGTGGCAAGAATAGCATTGCAATTATTAAATAATTTATAAAATACAAAAATTGCACGGTAAAACGAAACAAATTACAACTGATTAGTCCGCATATAGAACAAGAAAGAGGCCAAAGCAAAAAGAGAGCTAATTTCCAATATTAGGAAGAAACAATCATTATTTTTTGGCAACGTAGTGAGAAGAGAACAGCTGGAATATATTGTAACAACTGGAAAAATTGAGGGACGAAGAGATAGAGGGAAGCAGAGAGAAAAGATACCAGACAGCTTAAGAGAATGGCTTGACAGAAGGTCAACAGCAGAAATGATAAGTAACTGTCGAGATCGAAAGCTGTGGAGATACATGATCACCTACGCCAGCAGGCTTGGTACTTCATGATGGTGATGAAGATTCATAATAAAAATGGCACATCTGAAAGTTTGAGGGAATGTAACCTTCAAACTCTGGCTACAAACGTTTCTTTAATGTAATGGCACATCTTTAATTGGGAGCCGCGATGTGAACTGGACTACAAAGGACAAGAGGTAGGGTTCAACCCCAATCGACGGCTTCCGGTTTCACCCAGCCTTTAATGGTAACCGGATTTTTTTTTCTGGGAAGTTAAAGCGGCACGGGCGTATTACCGACCACATTACCCTAAAAATCATGTGCTGAAGCTCTGTAAAATGTATGGTCACTAACACCATATTCCCTATACGTCACTTTGCGTGACGGGGGTACTTTACTTTTTACTTACATCTATAATTATTTTGAATGTGTAATTAAAGAGGAATGTGTAATTAAAGAAGAATGTATAATTAAAAAGAATGTGTAATTAAAGAGGAATGTGTAATTGAAAAGGAATGTGTCATTAAAGAGGAATGTGTAATTAAAGAGGAATGTGTAATTAAAGAAGAATGTGTAACTAAAGAGGAATGTGTAATTAAAGAGGAATGTGTAATTAAAAAGGAATGTTTATTTTATCTTCCTGGAAAGACAGAAATGAGTAATTCAACTAAAGCATCAGTTATATACAGCTGTGTCATAAGTTTTGCTACATTTCCCAGATTAGAGCTAACAGTGGAGAGTGGGTGGTCTAGAGGTAAAACGTCGGCCTGTGGACACGAAGGTCCCGGATTCAATCCTCACCACATCATCATCATGTGCCATAACGGTTGACGTAGACGATCATATCCTTCCACAATCTTATATCTACAGTGCATCGTATCAATTCTGTTGTTAACTGTTTTCCATGTCAAAATACAAAACTTTCCTGTATTTTCTCTCTTTGTCGTCCGCGAGCTCTCTTTCCCTGCATTTTGCCAGTTGTAACCAAGTATTAGATACAGATATATTATGCCAAGAATATATAGAACAACAACAACTTTAAATGGTTGGGTAACCTGGTCAGACGAATCCTCATCAATCACCATCAAGGGCGTTCTTCTCGAGAATGTATGGATAAAGACCAAGAGGAAGACCCAGAAGAAGATGGATAGATGCAGTGATAGAGACATGTAACAACAAAGGAAAATCACTAATTCAGACAGTTCGAGCAGCTCAAGAACGACAAATGATATAACCACGACACCTTGTCGGTACCAGCGAGTAAGAGAAAAGAAGAAAATAGAAGAACCAAGTATTCCAACTTTCCTCTTCTCATGATGTGCTCGAAAAATGTTGATTGTTTCTTTCTCATATTTTTAGGAGCTCCCTTTTTGTGTTGGTCTCCTTCATATGGGGTGACGATTTGTCAAAAATCGAAATGCGTGGTTTCTTCGTGACTTTACTTTCCCTTGGTATCTGGGTAGTGAGATCCGGTGTCTAGTCCTCTCTGGGTAGTGAGATCCGGTGTCTAGCCCTCTCTGGGTAGTGAGATCCGGTGTCTAGCCCTCTCTGGGTAATGAGATCCGGTGTCTAGCCCTCTCTGGGTAATGAGATCCGGTGTCTAGCCCTCTCTGGGTAATGAGATCCGGTGTCTAGCCCTCTCTGGGTAATGAGATCCGGTGTCTAGCCCTCTCTGGGTAATGAGATCCGGTGTCTAGCCCTCTCTGGGTAATGAGATCCGGTGTCTAGCCCTCTCTGGGTAATGAGATCCGGTGTCTAGCCCTCTCTGGGTAATGAGATCCAGTGTCTAGCCCTCTCTGGGTAATGAGATCCGGTGTCTAGCCCTCTCTGGGTAATGAGATCCAGTGTCTAGCCCTCTCTGGGTAATGAGATCCGGTGTCTAGCCCTCTCTGGGTAATGAGATCCAGTGTCTAGCCCTCTCTGGGTAGTGAGATCCGGTGTCTAGCCCTCTCTGGGTAGTGAGATCCAGTGTCTAGCCCTCTCTGGGTAGTGAGATCCGGTGTCTAGCCCTCTCTGGGTAGTGAGATCCGGTGTCTAGCCCTCTCTGGTAGTGAGATCCAGTGTCTAACCCTCTCTGGGTAGTGAGATCCAGTGTCTAGCCCTCTCTGGGTAGTGAGATCCAGTGTCTAGCCCTCTCTGGGTAGTGAGATCCGGTGTCTAGCCCTCTCTGGGTAGTGAGATCCGGTGTCTAGCCCTCTCTGGGTAGTGAGATCCGTGTCTAGCCCTCTCTGGGTAATGAGATCCGGTGTCTAGCCCTCTCTGGGTAATGAGATCCAGTGTCTAGCCCTCTCTGGGTAATGAGATCCGGTGTCTAGCCCTCTCTGGGTAATGAGATCCGGTGTCTAGCCCTCTCTGTGTAATGAGATCCGGTGTCTAGCCTTCTCTGGGTAGTGAGATCCGGTGTCTAGCCCTCTCTGTGTAATGAGATCCGGTGTCTAGCCCTCTCTGTGTAATGAGATCCGGTGTCTAGCCTTCTCTGGGTAGTGAGATCCGGTGTCTAGCCTTCTCTGGGTAATGAGATCCGGTGTCTAGCCCTCTCTGTGTAATGAGATCCGGTGTCTAGCCCTCTCGAAAACGACGAAGAACATGAGGTCCGGTGTGCACATGCGCACGTTAAAGAACTCTTGACAATTACAGTCGAAAAGAGTAGGCTGCTGATGGGCCGCTCTCCGGGCTTAAAATTGTTAACCGAAATCTATTCATCCAATCCGAAGGCGGATGTGTCGGGCCGAAAGGCGCAGATAACGCGACAATGTCGTAAACTAGCGACACAACGATTTCACGCCCATATAACAGGTGAACGATAAGAAGATGATTTAAAATACCATTTTGAGACGTAGACATCCAACTGTGGTAGACGTTGCATTAGCTGCCAGCGAACGGTCTTAAGTAAGAAGAATAGCAGCCCAGGGATTAAGGTAAATATTGCGCTCCTAATCCGCTGTTATATTTTATTACAGAAAGAAAAGACTATGGTGTTAGTGACCATACATTTTACAGACCACCAGCACATGATTTTTGGGGTAATGTGGTCGGTATTACGCCAGTGCCGCTTTACTTTCCCAGAAGAAAATCCGGTACCCATTAAAGGCTGGGTGAATCGGAAGCCGTCGGTTCGGATCGAACCCTACCACTTGTCCTTTGTAGTCCTGTTCACAAACCACTGAGCTATCGCGGCTTCCCACGTGCACATGGGGCTTGTGCATTATTGACGTTATCCGAGAAGGCTAAAATGAATGGATATGTTTTGTGTATTTAAAGTGACAGTAGATTGTAGAGACAGTTTGTATAGAATCTAGAAGAGATGCTGGCCTTTTCTTTCATATTACGCATCTGGCATTGTTCTCAAAAGAGTTATATCTGAGTGCTGACTTTACATGACATATTTTGTGAGAAATGATTGGCTAAGGTTTCAAACGAGTCCACTTGAATATTCTGCTTCAACAGCTCAACTCCGTTTACAAGACTTCAACAATTTACATAAATTTATATTTTTATTTCAATTTACGACTTATACGAAAGTCAGAAAACACCAACTGCCAACCACAACGCCACTTCTACGCCAAACCACAACGCCACTTCTACGCCAAACCACAACGCCACTTCTACGCCAAACCACAAAGCCACTTCTACGCCAAACCACAACGCCACTTCTACGCCAAACCACAACGCCACTTCTACGCAAACCACAACGCCACTTCTACGCCAAACCACAACGCCACTTCTACGCCAAACCACAACGCCACTTCTACGCCAAACCACAACACCACTTCTACGCCAAACCACAACGCCGCTTCTACGAATCAGATTCATGACTCGTATCATTGAAGTAGCGTCCGCGTATGAAAACATACCCTGATCTACCTATCAAAGAAATAGAACCACCTGTGAAACTCAGGCACCGACCTACTTACCAAAAAGGTAGAACCACCTTTGAGGAATCTTGTTGACCTGAACCATTATCGAAATAAAACCACTTTTAGCACGTTCGTTAACCTATATATTAAAAGGTAGAACCACTTTTGAGAAATCTCGTTGACCTAAACATTATCGAGTAAAACCACTTTTAGCACGTTCGTTAACCTATATCATCATCATCATCATCAAGTACCAACCCTTCTGGCGTAGGTGATCATGTCTCTCCATAACTTTCGATCTCGACAGTTATTTATCATTTCTGTTGTTGACATTCTGCCAAGCCATTCTCTTAAGCTGTCTGGTATCTTTTCTCTTTGCTTCCCTCTATCTCTTCGTCCCTCAATTTTCCCAGTTGTTACAATATACTCCAGTTGTTCTCTTCTCATTACATTCAGTTCTGATTGATTAACACTAGGAAGAAGCGAACACACTTGGCGTTATAACCAGTTCTGATTGATCAACACTAGGAAGAATCATACACGAGTGACGTTATAGCCAGTTCTGATTGATTAACACTAGGAAAAAGCGAACACACTTGGCGTTATAGCTAGTTCTGATTGATTAACCCAGGAAGAAGCGTACACACTTGGTGTTATAGCCAGTTCTGATTGATCAACACTAGGAAGAATCATACACGAGTGACGTTATAGCCAGTTCTGATTGATTAACACTAGGAAGAAGCGAACACACTTGGCGTTATAGCCAGTTCTGATTGATTAACACTAGGAAGAAGCGTACACACTTGGCGTTATAGCCAGTTCTGATTGGTTAACAATAGGAAGAAGCGTACACACTTGGCGTTATAGGCAGTTCTGATTGATTAACACTAGGAAGAAGCGTACACACTTGGCGTTATAGCTAGTTTTGATTGATCAACACTAGGAAGAAGCGTACACACTTGGCGTTATAGCCAGTTCTGATTGATCAACACTAGGAAGAATCGTACACACTTGGCGTTATAGCCAGTTCTGATTGATCAACACTAGGAAGAAGCGTACACACGTGGCGTTATAGCTAGTTCTGATTGATCAACACTAGGAAGAATCGTACACACTTGGCGTTATAGCCAGTTCTGATTGATCAACACTAGGAAGAATCGTACACACTTGGCGTTATAGCCAGTTCTGATCAACACTAGGAAGAAGCGTACACACTTGGCGTTATAGCCAGTTCTGATTGATCAACACTAGGAAGAATCGTACACACTTGGCGTTATAGCCAGTTTCTGATCAACACTAGGAAGAAGCGTACACACTTGGCGTTATAGCCAGTTCTGATCAACACTAGGAAGAAGCGTACACACTTGGCGTTATAGCCAGTTCTGATCAACACTAGGAAGAAGCGTACACACTTGGCGTTATAGCCAGTTCTGATTGATTAACACTAGGAAGAAGCGTACACACTTGGCGTTATAGCCAGTTCTGATTGATTAACACTAGAAGAAGCGTACACACTTGCGTTATAGCCAGTTTCTGATTGGTTAACAATAGGAAGAAGCGTACACACTTGGCGTTATAGGCAGTTCTGATTGATTAACACTAGGAAGAAGCGTACACACTTGGCGTTATAGCTAGTTTTGATTGATCAACACTAGGAAGAAGCGTACACACGTGGCGTTATAGCTAGTTCTGATTGATCAACACTAGGAAGAATCGTACACACTTGGCGTTATAGCCAGTTCTGATTGATCAACACTAGGAAGAATCGTACACACTTGGCGTTATAGCCAGTTCTGATCAACACTAGGAAGAAGCGTACACACTTGGCGTTATAGCCAGTTCTGATTGATCAACACTAGGAAGAATCGTACACACTTGCGTTATAGCCAGTTCTGATCAACACTAGGAAGAAGCGTACACACTTGGCGTTATAGCCAGTTCTGATCAACACTAGGAAGAAGCGTACACACTTGGCGTTATAGCCAGTTCTGATCAACACTAGGAAGAAGCGTACACACTTGGCGTTATAGCCAGTTCTGATTGATTAACACTAGGAAGAAGCGTACACACTTGGCGTTATAGCCAGTTCTGATTGATTAACACTAGGAAGAAGCGTACACACTTGGCGTTATAGCCAGTTCTGATTGGTTAACAATAGGAAGAAGCGTACACACTTGGCGTTATAGGCAGTTCTGATTGATTAACACTAGGAAGAAGCGTACACACTTGGCGTTATAGCTAGTTTTGATTGATCAACACTAGGAAGAAGCGTACACACTTGGCGTTATAGCCAGTTCTGATTGATCAACACTAGGAAGAATCGTACACACTTGGCGTTATAGCCAGTTCTGATTGATCAACACTAGGAAGAATCGTACACACTTGGCGTTATAGCCAGTTCTGATCAACACTAGGAAGAAGCGTACACACTTGGCGTTATAGCCAGTTCTGATTGATCAACACTAGGAAGAATCGTACACACTTGGCGTTATAGCCAGTTCTGATTGATCAACACTAGGAAGAAGCGTACACACGTGGCGTTATAGCCAGTTCTGATCAACACTAGGAAGAAGCGTACACACTTGGCGTTATAGCCAGTTCTGATTGATCAACACTAGGAAGAATCGTACACACTTGGCGTTATAGCCAGTTCTGATCAACACTAGGAAGAAGCGTACACACTTGGCGTTATAGCCAGTTCTGATCAACACTAGGAAGAAGCGTACACACTTGGCGTTATAGCCAGTTCTGATCAACACTAGGAAGAAGCGTACACACTTGGCGTTATAGCCAGTTCTGATCAACACTAGGAAGAAGCGTACACACTTGGCGTTATAGCCAGTTCTGATTGATTAACACTAGGAAGAAGCGTACACACTTGGCGTTATAGCCAGTTCTGATTGATTAACACTAGGAAGAAGCGTACACACTTGGCGTTATAGCCAGTTCTGATTGGTTAACAATAGGAAGAAGCGTACACACTTGGCGTTATAGGCAGTTCTGATTGATTAACACTAGGAAGAAGCGTACACACTTGGCGTTATAGCTAGTTTTTGATTGATCAACACTAGGAAGAAGCGTACACACTTGGCGTTATAGCCAGTTCTGATTGATCAACACTAGGAAGAATCGTACACACTTGGCGTTATAGCCAGTTCTGATTGATCAACACTAGAAGAAGCGTACACACGTGGCGTTATAGCTAGTTCTGATTGATCAACACTAGGAAGAATCGTACACACTTGGCGTTATAGCCAGTTCTGATTGATCAACACTAGGAGAAGCGTACACACTTGGCGTTATAGCCAGTTCTGATTGATCAACACTAGGAAGAATCGTACACACTTGGCGTTATAGCCAGTTCTGATCAACACTAGGAAGAAGCGTACACACTTGGCGTTATAGCCAGTTCTGATCAACACTAGGAAGAAGCGTACACACTTGGCGTTATAGCCAGTTCTGATCAACACTAGGAAGAAGCGTACACACTTGGCGTTATAGCCAGTTCTGATCAACACTAGGAAGAAGCGTACACACTTGGCGTTATAGCCCTCTCAGTTGCTGAACATTTTTGATTTTAAACAAATGTCGTTATAGTGCAAAGACAATTTTAAGAAAATTATAATGTACAATTATCAATTAATACATGGTTAGCCGTTGGACAGCTATCACCACTATTGTCAAAGAAGGAAATAACTATAGAAGTAAAACAGGCACTCTACAATACAATCTTTATCTCGACGTTGTGCTACCAATGCCAGACCTGGACCCTAGATGCAAGAACAAGAAACATAACGTCTGCTGAGATGTAATGTGATAGATGAATGACAGGAAACAGTCTGATAGATAAGATTAGAAATGACAGAACTAAGAAAAATAAGCTAGGAATAACCTCTGCCATAAAATATATAAAGAACCAACAGATAAAATGGTTTGGCTGCGTGACTTAGTAGCGTGATCAAAACACAACACAACAAGCCGTGAATAAACGTTGTGAGAACACCAGATCTAGGGGTCGACCATGAAAAAAATAGATCGATGGAATATTAGAAGCACTAGGAAACATAACAGCAACTGAGGCGAACAGAAGAGCAAAAGACCGCAAATGATACCTCCCCTCGGCGCTGAAAGGCAGATGAGGAAGAAAAGAAGAATAAGAAAATGTACAACTATCAAATAACAATTACAATTACCAATTACCAATTTACAATTATAAATTAACAATTTATGTTAAATTATAGACAAAATAACAATTACAATTATCAATTACCAATTTACAATTATAAATTAACAATTTATGTTAAATTATAGACAAAATAACAATTACAATTATCAATTACCAATTTACAATTATAAATTAACAATTTATGTTAAATTATAGACAAATTTCCCTAATTGTTAAAGAATAGATTCATCTCTCTCCACGGTAAGGAGCCAGGGGTGGGGTGTGCTAAACACTCCACGGTAAGGAACCAGGGGTGTGCTAAACACTCCACGGTAAGGAGCCAGGGGTGTGCTAAACACTCCACGGTAAGGAGCCAGGGGTGAGGTGTGCTAAACACTCTACGGTAAGGAGCCAGGGGTGTGCTAAACACTCCACGGTAAGGAGCCAGGGGTGTGCTAAACACTCCAAGATATAGTGACAGCTTTCATTGCAATTATTTCCCTATCTTTTCATGGTACACATTTTTACTGCCTAAACCGGAAGTATTTCTATTTGAGTGAAGCGTTTAAAATGTATACCGCTAACCGAAACAAAACAAAAGCCTTCTATTTGAGTAAAGCGTTTAAAATGTATACCGCTAACCGAAACAAAACAAAAGCCTTCTATTTGAGTAAAGCGTTTAAAATGTATACCGCTAACCGAAACAAAACAAAAGCCTCAGGTACGCGGTATAAGCTTTGTACTATATAGAATGAGAGATATACTGGAAGCAATAAGACAGCATCATTGGTTTCCTGAGTGTCGTTTCACTCAAACAAAATTGAACAAGAAGCATAATACTTACCCGTTGATGCCAAATTAACGGCTCATAGAACCTGCTCATGTTTGCTATATCCAAACTTCGGTTTTACTAAAAACAAAAACTAATCTAGCCCCTTCCAACACCAGAATCAAGAAGAGTTAATATATTTCAACAGAGTTATTTCCCGTTGTAGAAATGGCCGACAACTCGAAAGAAACGTCTTCTCAAGACTTCTGTTCTGAAAGTGATGCCAGCATAAGCAGTTTGCAGGAAGAGAATCTGGCTGACAGAGCAGAGTGCTGCAGCGAGAAGCTGTTGATATAAGACGGTAGCTCCTGCCAGATCTGATTTACGGGTCAAGGTTATCTCAAAGGCGGAGTCGGTTATAGGAAATATTGTGGGCGAAATTCGTGCATTGCTTCGGTCCGATCTTCGTTTTGTTAATGAAAACACAAATATATGTTTTATTTACTAATTACAATCTGTTAAAAATGACGTAATATTTGGCACGAGAGAAACATTTGGAACAGTTGTGTCTACAGAATATTGTTATAAATGTCTTATCCCCCCCCCCCCCAAAAAAAAAAAATGAGAACTAAAAAATGGTTTAATAATTATTTGTCGAAATAATCATCATCAAGTACCAGACCTGCTGACGTAGTAAATCAAGTTTTCTTCACAACTTTCGATCTCGACAGTTATTTATCATTTCTGTTGTTGACCTTCTGCCAAGCCATTCTCTTAAGCTGTCTGGTATTTTTTCTCTTTGCTTTCCTCTATCCTTTCGTCCCTCAATTTTCCCAGTTGTTACAATATATTCCAGTTGTTCTCTTCTCATTACAAGGCCACAAAATGATGATTGTTTCTTCCTAATATTGGAAATTAGCTCTCTTTTTGTTTTGGCCTCTTTCAGAACGTTTTCATTACTCTTCTTAGACTCTCCCTTTCCTCCCCCACATTCCTCCATCCGTCTTCCTTTTCTTTCCTCCTTCACATTCCTCCACCCGTCTTCCTTTTCTTTCCTCCTTCACATTCCTCCACCCGTCTTCCTTTTCTTTCCTCCTTCACATTCCTCCACCCGTCTTCCTTTTCTTTCCTCCTTCACATTCCTCCACCTTTACTCCACCGCCTTCCTTTTCTTTCCTCCTTCACATTCCTCCACCTTTACTCCACCGCCTTTCTCCTCCGTTTCCCATTTTCTCCTCCTTTACTTCTTCTTGTAGCTGGTACAAAGAGAACTTGATTCAATTAAATGGTCAAACATCGAAATGAAGTAACCGGAAGTGTGTTTACCCTTAACAACAACAACAACAACAGCAATAGGAACAACATAAGAGCAACAGAATAGCAATAACAGCAACAACAGCAACAACAATAACAATAACAACAGCAGCAACAATAACACAGTAACTATAACAACAGCAACAACAATAACAATAACAACAGCAGCAACAATAAAACAGTAACTATAACAACAACAACAACAACAATAACAATAACAACAGCAACAACAATAATAACAGTAACTATTACAATAACAACAGCAGCAACAATAACAATAACAACAGCAACAACAATAATAACAGTAACTATTACAATAACAACAGCAACAACAATAACAATAACAACAGCAACAATAACAGCAGTAGCAACAAAAATAAAACATAAAAAATATACACAAAACAAGATTAAGAACAAGCAGCAGTTTAATATTGTCCAGTGATCGTTCCTGACCTCAAAATAATGACTGAAAGATATACAGGTGATTCTTAACTTCGTTAAATATGTGGGCGAATTTTTACCTGCTTTTTTTTTATTGGGAGGAAGCGTTTAAATCTTTAGATATCTTCCAACGATCTTGGTTTCAAAGGGCAGATGCTCACCTGCAACTTATTTATTAAGAAATGAATCAATCCCGCTCTTGCCAGCTGTCTCGTTCTCTGTTCCTGATTTGCTTTCAATTCATTTTGAAATATTTCACCCATGAACGTGGCTTATTCGAACCCGTTGTAAAAAAATTAGGTACTCGAGCGGGAGAATTAGGGACAGTATTAGCAGGAAGAAAATGTTCCGGACTTTTCCAGTAAAAAATATGACGCGACCTGGCACTTTCAGGCCAAACGCGAGGGAGACCGCTGTTCGAACTACCCGTGTTCGATTCCCACTGGAAGAAATGTCGATTGTATTCGTGTTAAAAATTTAACAAAAAATTACCACTGCGGTCGACTCAAGCGCTGGTAGAAATGGGTACCAGGGTTCATACTCTGAAAAGGTAAGGAATGTCACCTCGCTCGAGAGTTACGATGTTTTAGGCGACACTAAACTGGAATCTCCGAAAACTTCCGGATAGGTGGCCGAACACACATGGGTTCGTTCGTTCGCTTTCGTCAGCTTTGACCTCTGACGAAGTCCCACCCACTCAATTTTGTGGGACTGAATTTTGCGTGTAAAGTCTGTTTTTATCCCATTACAGGATGCCCCTCGCCATGCAGGCAGATTTACTCCGACTTCAGAGGTACTAATTTTTAGGGAATTAGTAAAACCCAGGTGTCCTCGCCAGGGTACGAACCCCGGCTGTTGCCGTGGTAAGCCAACCGCCTATCGATTGCGCTAACCGGACACCACACACATGGGTAATAACCCGCGTACGAAGACGCCGATTCAAGTCTCGTAAATTTACCTTTACATTTACCCCTACCTTTACCTTTACATTTACCTTTACAGTTACCTTTACATTTGCCCCTACCTTTACCTTTACCTTTACATTTACCTTTACCTTTACCTTTACATTTACCTTTACCTTTACATTTACCTTTACTTTTACATTTACCTTTACAGTTACCTTTACCTTTACATTTACATTTACATTTACCTTTACCTTTACATTTACCTTTGCCTTTACCTTTACATTTACATTTGCCTTTACATTTACCTTTGCCTTTACATTTACCTTTACATTTACCTTTGCCTTTACCTTTACATTTATCTTTACCTTTACATTTACCTTTACATTTACCTTTACATTTACCTTTACATTTATCTTTACCTTTACATTTACCTTTACATTTACCTTTACATTTACCTTTACATTTACCTTTGGTTGAAACGCATTCTTGGACGCGACATGAACATTTTTTGACAGAAGAATGTTGAGAATACCGTGCACAGGTGTGAACAGTAACGTGGATGATCTAAAATAGGCTAAAACGGAATGAACAATGAATAAAGTGAGCTTGCGTGGTGCTGACCACATGAGTGGGCAAAAATTATAATTATGTTGTCATGTAATGAGTTGTGCCTCCTTCCCACTCAGAGGGATCCTGGTTCGATCCGCAGCAGTGGTTTATTTTCTGATCGATAATGCTCCGGGGTTAACCCAGCCTCTAAAAATTGGTACCGGAAATTTTTCTCGGAAGTAAAGTCGGCCTGGCGTGATACCGACCATACTACTCAAAATGGTGCCATGGTCGTGGAAAAACAAAAGGTCTCAAACACTGTATTCTCCTTACGCCAAGCATGGAAGGGGAGAGACCCATTAATTTGCTTACATATAATGTGTACCAGCTCATTTCATATTAAATAGATGGATTTCTGCGGCTCTTTGGCAGCCAATGGTGGTGATTAAATGCCACACATTTGATCCACCAAATAAAAAGGATCAACTGACAAACCAAACAATCAACAAATCGATCGACCAATCAACCGACCGACCAGGCAACCAACCAACAAACCAACCAAACACCAAACCAACAAACCACCAAACCAACCAACAACCACCAAACCAACCAACTAACAAACAAACCAAGCAACCAACAAACCAACCAACCACCAAACCGACCAACCAACAAACCTACCAACAAACCTACCAACCAATCAACAAACCTACCAACAAACCGACCAACTAACCAACAAACCTACCAACAAACCAACCAACAAACCAACCAACCACCAAACAACCGACCAACAATAAAACTACTAACCAACAAACAAACAACAAACAAACAAATAAATCCACTGACAAACCTATGAACCAACAACTCGACCAACCAACCAACCAACAACCGACCAACCAAACAACAAACCGATAAACAAATCAAATGAACAACTAACAACCAACCAACTAGCTAACGAACTAAATAAATAATTTTATAACTAACTATCCAACTAACTAAATAACTAACAAACTAGCAAAATAACTAACCAAAAACCAAGCAACTAACGAATTAACTAACCAACCAACAAATTAACAAGCTAATTTCCTTCCTTCCTTCTTCCTTCTTTCCTCTTTCCATCCCTTCCTCTATCACTTCCTTCCTTCCTTCCTTCCTTCCTTCCTTCCTTCCTTCCTTCCTTCCTTCCTTCCTTCCTTCCTTCCTTCCTTCCTTCCTTCCTTCCTTCCTTCCTTCCCTTCTACACTCCCTTCCTTCCTCCCATTTTTCCTTCCTCCTCTTCCTTCCTTCCTTCCTTCCTTCCTTCCTTCCTTCCTTCCTTCCTTCCTTCCTTCCTTCCTTCCTTCCTTCCTTCCTTCCTTCCTTCCTTCCTTCCTTCCTTCCTTCTTTCCTTCCTTCTTTCCTTCCTTCCTTCTTTCCTCCCTCCCTCCCTCCCTCCCTCCCTCCCTTCCTTCCTTCTTTCCTCCCTCCCTCCCTCCCTCCCTCCCTCCCTCCCTCCCTCCCTCCCTCCCTCCCTCCCTCCCTTCCTTCCTTCCTTCCTTCCTTCCTTCCTTCCTTCCTTCCTTCCTTCCTTCCTTCCTTCCTTCCCTTCTACACTCCCTTCCTTCCTTCCTTCCTTCCTTCCTTCCTTCCTTCCTTCCTTCCTTCCTTCCTTCCTTCCTTCCTTCCTTCCTTCTTTCCGTTCTCCTCCCTCCCTCCCAACCTCCCTCCCTCCATTCATCCCTTCCTTCATCCCTTCCTACTTCCCCTTTTTCCTTCCTTCCTTCCTTCCTTCCTTCCTTCCTTCCTTCCTTCTTTCCGTTCTCCCTCCCTCCCTCCCAACCTCCCTCCCTCCATTCATCCCTTCCTTCATCCCTTCCTACTTCCCCTTTTTCCTTCCTTCCTTCCTTCCTTACTTCCTTCCTTCCTTCCTTCCTTCCTTCCTTCCTTCCTCCCTCCCTCCATCACTCCCTTTCTTCCTCCAACCCTTCCTTCCTCCCTTTTTTCTTTCTTTCCTTCCTTCCTCCCCTCCCTCCATCACTCCCTTCCTTCCTCCCTTTTTTCCTTCCTTCTTTTCTTCCTCCCCTCCCTCCATCTCCCCCTTCCTTCCTCCATCCCTTCCTTCCTCCCCTCCCTCCATCACTCCCTTCCTTCCTTCCTCCCTCCCCTCCCTCCATCACTCCCTTCCTTCCTCCATCCCTTCCTTCCTCCCTTTTTTTCCGTCTTTCCTTCCTCTTATACCGTTCAGATGTTAAGGAAGATACAAAGTTCTGGTTCTCTCCCTTTTGACGCCCTAACTCACAGTCAGTTGATGTTTTTGTAGAGCTTATTTGATGTCTGTCCACCTTACTCTGGGCCTGCCTCTTGTTCTTCTTCCTTTTCCTCTTTCAATATATACTTTGTTTGGTAGAGAATAACACGGCATTCTATCTAGATGTGAAAACCAGTTTATTTGTTGTTTCTGTATGTAGTTTAGGATTGGCTCATTGTCTACTCTTCCTCTTATAATGTCGTTTCTAATTCTGTCTTTTCTGGTTACTCCACGGGTTTCTCTCAGATATCACATCTCTGTGGTAACAGGCTTCCATAACTTAAATAATTATTCAAAGTTTCCATGTGGTCTCTACCGTCCATTCGTCCACATGATACAATCAAACACGTGCGGACAACCAGGGGGAGATCACTTGTTTACCAGACATTGGGGGCCTCGGTAGCCTAGTTGGGAAAACTACCCTACTGGATTACCGAAGTTCGGGCAACCCGTGTTCGATTCCCGCTGGGAGCAGTGTCAATTGTACTCGTGGTTGAAAAAAAAAAAATACCCCCACGGTAGACCCAGCCGTTGGCAGAAATGGGTACCAGGGTTTTACACTGGAAGGGTGAGGAATGTCGCCTCGCATCGTGAGTTTCCATGCTTGAAGCGACACTATACAGAAATCTCCGAACATTTCTGGATAGGCGGCCGAGCACATATGGGTGGAAACTCGCGTGCTAAGTCGCCGGTTCAAGTCTCGTACTTGACCTTTACCAGAAAGACGCAAAACTAAGACATTACCAAATATAAAAGTAAAGTAAAGTACCCCCGTCACGACAAGTGGCGTATAGGAAACATGGTTTTTGTGACCATACATTTTACATACCTTCAGCACATGATTTTTGGGGTAATGTGGTCAGTATTACGCCCGTGCCGCTTTACTTTCCCAGAAAAAAAATAATTGCCCATATAAGGCTGGGTGAACCTAGAAGCTGTCGATCAGGATCGAACCCGCTCTTGTCCTTTGTAGTCCAGTTCACTAACCACTGAGCTATCGCGGCTCCCATTATCAAATATAATTTGTTCATAAATATCTACTAAAGCTAAAAATGATACGTGTCTGTGTGTGTGGTTGGCACAAATTGAAACCACTTCCTAAAGTATAATTTCAAGATGAAAGGAATGTACTAGGACATCATCCATTTAGTAGACTCTGTCAGACATAGTTGACTATGGGTAAATGAATATGTTAGATAAATATAAATAATCACCCATTCTGGAGGTACTGAGCACCAAAGAGGAGTAGGAATCATTTTGGATGCAGAAAGAGCTGTGAAAGCGCCCTAAAAGAGGAGTAGGAATCATTTTGGATGCAGAAAGAGCTGTGAAAGCGCCCCTAAAAGAGGAGTAGGAATCATTTTGGATGCAGAAAGAGCTGTGAAAGCGCCCCTAAAAGAGGAGTAGGAATCATTTTGGATGCAGAAAGAGCTGTGAAAGCGCCCCTAAAAGAGGAGTAGGAATCATTTTGGATGCAGAAAGAGCTGTGAAAGCGCCCCTAAAAGAGGAGTAGGAATCATTTTGGATGCAGAAAGAGCTGTGAAAGCGCCCCTAAAAGAGGAGTAGGAATCATTTTGGATGCAGAAAGAGCTGTGAAAGCGCCCCTAAAAGAGGAGTAGGAATCATTTTGGATGCAGAAAGAGCTGTGAAAGCGCCCCTAAAGAGGAGTAGGAATCATTTTGGATGCAGAAAGAGCTGTGAAAGCGCCCCTAAAAGAGGAGTAGGAATCATTTTGGATGCAGAAAGAGCTGTGAAAGCGCCCCTAAAAGAGGAGTAGGAATCATTTTGGATGCAGAAAGAGCTGTGAAAGCGCCCCTAAAAGAGGAGTAGGAATCATTTTGGATGTAGAAAGAGCTGTGAAAGCGCCCCTAAAAGAGGAGTAGGAATCATTTTGGATGCAGAAAGAGCTGTGAAAGCGCCCCTAAAAGAGGAGTAGGAATCATTTTGGATGCAGAAAGAGCTGTGAAAGCGCCCCTAAAAGAGGAGTAGGAATCATTTTGGATGTAGAAAGAGCTGTGAAAGCGCCCCTAAAAGAGGAGTAGGAATCATTTTGGATGCAGAAAGAGCTGTGAAAGCGCCCCTAAAAGAGGAGTAGGAATCATTTTGGATGTAGAAAGAGCTGTGAAAGCGCCCTAAAAGAGGAGTAGGAATCATTTTGGATGCAGAAAGAGCTGTGAAAGCGCCCCTAGAAATGTTAGTTGTTTTTCTTTTCTCTTTTTTCGCCGTGTATTCCCTTTTTCTATGAAGCTGCCTGCTTCTTGTTTGAGGTGGCCTATTAGAGTGTTTCCAGAGATTGTGTTCTGCAGCTATGTCTTCCTAGGCTACTTCATCCATTAGCGATGCTCAAATTACAGGATTGAAACTAAAATGCAACTTCGAGACAACAGCATTTGATGTATCTTTAACATGCTAACATTAAACACAAAAGCTACATTACATCGTCCTCGTCCGATAGAACTAGGTACTCAGTATAATCTATTATGGAATGAAAGGTGACTGTGTAGTTGAGTGTGGGAGGGACATTCCAAACGCTACACACCAATTTGGCACCCTGGCTTCTATCGCGCAAGGTACGAGCAGCATCAACACTCTCTGGCCGACATGCCTAACCTCATGACGTCAGCTGAACACAGGTACCTCATGACCTTACATACGTTGATCTAGGCTGTTCAACGAGGTTGTTTACTTGAGTTTTTTGTTTTGTTTTTGTTTGTTTCTTTTTTTAAAATAATTTTTTAACTGATCTTTTATCTGCAGAATATTTTCTCCCAGTTCGTTACCACTTTCGGCTGTAATTTGGAAAATCTCGGGAGTATCTGTTTACATGACTATCTTAGTGGTAGTGACGTGACGGGAGTATCTGTTTACAGGACTATCTTAGTGGTAGTGACGTGAAGCTAAGCACAAACATGTACAATACTAGGCGGGGCCGCGAGTAAAGCTGCAGAAAACATGCAGAATAAACATTAGATGGTATGTAGCATAAGATAAATAGTTTGTGTGGATACCTGATGAAGAACTTCCGGTCAATATGGTGGATAGGCGGCAGGCAGGAATCATTAAAGGCTATGTCTGAAAAGTATTCCTTGTTGCAGTTTCCTCATATTTCAAGTCTGACTTGTTGCAAGAGCTACTGAGTTGTGCTCTGTGCACACTGTGAGCTGTGCGTTTCATCAGTTTTGATCGTGTTTCGGTATTCCGATTGTTTACGATAAATGATGGAGAACAGATAGTTGTGTTCACTTTCTGTGCGGTTTCGCCTTATGTCTTTTGGCGTGTGCTGAGACTGCTATGATTGGGACTACAGTTACCTTTCTTTGTTTGGGAGATGAGATAGTAATTCGGATGATTCCACTGGCACGAGCGGTTGAGCAATTATGGATTTTAATTCGTTTGCAGTGATACCGGGGCCTTCCATAACCATAACCTGATGAAGACTTTTGCGGAAGCGTCGTAGTTTGTCTCGTCTCTCTCTCTCTCTCTCTGTCAGTTTATCTACTTCATACCATGTTATGTTTATTTTATATTGTTTTCTACAGCTTTGCTCGCGGTCCCACAAAGTATTTGACATAACTCTGCTTATCTTCATTATTTCACTGCTGCTATTTATTATCTTCTCCTTGTCATCTCTCTTTGTCATTAGTCTTAGTTTGACTATAAAATAGACTGCGTGTTTTACTTGATGAAGGCTTTTTGCCGAAACGTCATAGTTTGTCTCATCTCTCTACTAGTTAAGCTGCATTGTTATTTTATGTTCATTTGACATATGGACAGAGATGTGAAGTAGATCCGGGAAGCAATGAAGCAACTTGTTCGGAACAGGAATGTCGACACAAGGTTGGTGAATGAAAGGCAGATTTGGACTTTAACTCTTTCCGCACGTTTCGCCGCACAGTGTGCGATAGGCAGATTTGGACTTTAACTCTTTCCGCACGTTTCGCCGCACAGTGTGCGATAGGCAGATTTGGACTTTAACTCTTTCCGCACGTTTCGCCGCACAGTGTGCGATAGGCAGATTTGGACTTTAACTCTTTCCGCACGTTTCGACGCACAGTGTGCGTCACTCTCAATTTGATTAGTGTAAACCGTCATCAAACCATAACCTTTTTACATGTCTTGAATATCATCTTGGTATTGGTGAAATCTAATACCTTGTTCAATTATCTAACAATTCATATATAGTATTTTATATGTTAGATGCAGTAAACAGTGCAACCTGTGGCTGCCCTGTTGCCTTGCAGGTATGCTCGGGAGAGTAAAAGACTAAGGGAGGGTACCCCGAAGTAAAACAACCCCACTGCCTTGTGGGTGAGACTTTTTAGTCGAAGGCTAGCGGAACTAACCGTAAACAAACCGACGGAAGGCAACAGAAGACCACCGTCGTAACGTCTTTGTGCAATCATGAATCGTCACAATAATAGAGAAATGGTAAATAATTGTCGTGATCGAAAGTTGTGGAGAGACATGATCACCTACGCCAGCAAGTTTGGTACTTGATGATGATGTTAGATAAATATAAATAATCACCTATTCTGGATGCACTGAACACAAAAGAGGAGTAGGAATCATTTTGGATGCAGAAAAAGCAAGAACAGTGAAAGGCTTTTGGGCAATGTTTGACAGAGTCAAATCCCTCACACACTCAAAAGTAAACATGTCGATTAATTCTTAAAACCCTGAAAAATGTTGCCTGTGAAATCTCTTCCGTTGCATTGATAACAAGCTTCTGTAGGGATAGAATTCATATCATTCCTCTGTAACATTGCAAGTAACCGTGTAGTCAATAAACCAACACCAAATGTGAGTTTGTGTTCTAAGGATATGAGAGGAGCAACTCAATGAACACATAGTAGGCCAAGACAGAAACAGGGCTGAAGCTTCTCAGCGACCCATAGCTGATCGTTGAACCAGAACCACCCAGACTCTACTCCACTTCATCGCGGTGGGTCTAGCAACAGACCAAACTGTCTAGTTTGTGCGAAGCGAGTAGGGATCGTAGAGGGAAGGCAACCGGTACTCAAAAATGCCTTGCTGGAGTCGGATGTGTTGGGCTGAAAGGCACAAATATCAGTTTTAAAGCAAACAATAATACAACACATATACACCCACATTAAAGTCCTTTATTTTTAAATTATTATTTTTATTCTTATTTTTGCGTTCGCCAGTCATCAACTCTAGCAACGTTCCTAGAGACTAAGAACTGAGTTTTGCGAGTTAATCTGTGTTTCATATTTTTGTGTTCGTAGTCATTAACTCTAGCAAAGCTCCTAGAGACTAAGAACTGAGTTTTGCTAGTTAATCTGTGTTTCATTTTCTGCCGTGTGCACAGGGATCCCTCGACGCACAAGCAGATAACTCCGACTTTGGATATACCCATATTTGTTTCGTCGATAAGTAGGACCTTGTTTCAAGCAGGACCTTGTTTCAAGCAGGACCTTGTTTCAAGCAGGACCTTGCTGCTGAGACCAGGGATGGTTGCCACAGAGAGAAATCAAAAATAAAAATCCAAACTAAATGCATCTGAGATTTGAACTCACAACGAGACCGGCGTCTTGCCTCGAGACCAACAAGTCCCCATAATGTCCTTTTAAGGACACATGACAAAATGGTCTATCAATTCCTGTAGAACTCATCACGTGAACGCCAGAAAAGATAGAGAGCCGCATCCTTACTTCACCATTAAAATATGTAAACAAGTAGAAGTTCACGCAACTGATGGCAGAAAGAGTTGTTGATCCACCCAGATAATACTCCCAGAAACAAGGGCTAGAACAGCCTGGTGTCGGGCTCAGGGTATAACAGGGACCTAAGTTTGTAAGTGGCTAGAACCAACTAGAAAGCAACGGAAAACTACTGAATGAAGATTGTCAGGGAATCATGACAGTGGAAGGCATGATACCAGGAAGACGAAAAAGGGGCAGACCAAGAAGTAGGTGGTTTCGAGAAGTCAGAGATAACGTGATCATGATAACAGAAAAAGTGGCTAGAGCCAGAGATTCTTTCAGACGAGCTGTGATGTGTGCAACGTTTTCATGGGTATCTGGTTAGAGAAAGAGATTCTTTCAGACGGGTTATGATGTGTGCAACGTTCTGATGGGTATCTGGTTAGAGCCAGAGATTCTTTCAGACGGGTTAATGTGTGTGCAACGTTCTGTGGGAGATCTGGTTAGAGATAGAGATTCTTTCAGACGGGTTATGGTGTGTGCAACATTCTCAGGGAGATCTGGTTAGAGACAGAGATTCTTTCAGACGGGTTATGGTGTGTGCAACATTCTCAGGGAGATCTGGTTAGAGCCAGAGATTCTTTCAGACGGTTATGGTGTGTGCAACATTCTCAGGGAGATCTGGTTAGAGACAGAGATTCTTTCAGACGGGTTATGGTGTGTGCAACATTCTCAGGGAGATCTGGTTAGAGACAGAGATTCTTTCAGACGAGCTGTGGTGTGTGCAACGTTCTGATGGGTATCTGGTTAGAGCCAGAGATTCTTTCAGACGGGTTATGGTGTGTGCAACATTCTCAGGGAGATCTGGTTAGAGCCAGAGATTCTTTCAGACGGGTTATGGTGTGTGCAACATTCTCAGGGAGATCTGGTTAGAGACAGAGATTCTTTCAGACGAGCTGTGGTGTGTGCAACGTTCTGTTGGAGATCTGGCTAGAGACAGAGATTCTTTCAGACGAGCTGTGGTGTGTGCAACGTTCTGTTGGAGATCTGGCTAGAGACAGAGATTCTTTCAGGCGGGCTGTGGTGTGCAACGTTCTCTGTGAGATCAGGCAAGCGACAGAGACTCTTTCACACGGGCTGTGATAAGTGCAACGTTAAGCAAAGTACTCACAACTGGATTATGACGAGATGAAACTAAATTGTGATCTAAATTTCGCTCTTCAAACAGTCAGCTGACTCATGTTATTTCAAGCGAACGTATTCCAACTCTGTGTTTGCCAGTTGGTCAAAATGTTAGTGTGTCCTGGCAGGATTTCAGTTTCGTGTTTGAGAGTCTAAACTTAGAAACAGGTGAGGGGTTGGAGAAAGGGGCTGGATGGTGTTGGCTCTTTAAGTAAGTAATGTCGCTCTCACTGAGTAGCAATAGCTCAGTGCGGGTTGGCGTAGTAAGTAATGTCGCTCTCACGGAGTAGCAATAGCTCGGTGCGGGTTGGCGTAGTAAGTAATGTCGCTCTCACGGAGTAGCAATAGCTCGGTGCGGGTTGGCGTAGTAAGTAATGTCGCTCTCACGGAGTAGCAATAGCTCGGTGCGGGTTGGCGTAGTAAGTAATGTCGCTCTCACGGAGTAGCAATAGCTCGGTGCGGGTTGGCGTAGTAAGTAATGTCGCTCTCACTGAGTAGCAATAGCTCGGTGCGGGTTGGCGTAGTAAGTAATGTCGCTCTCACTGAGTAGCAATAGCTCGGTGCGGGTTGGCGTAGTAAGTAATGTCGCTCTCACTGAGTAGCAATAGCTCGGTGCGGGTTGGCGTAGTAAGTAATGTCGCTCTCACTGAGTAGCAATAGCTCGGTGCGGGTTCGCGTTTATCGAAACAGAGTGGAATCGAATTTATAATCGTCGTTTAGACACAGACTGGCAGGCAGGCAGGTAGACAGGCAAACAGGCAGGCAGACAGGCAGGCAAAAAGGCAGGTAGACCGGCAGGCAGGGTACGCCGGCAAGCAGGCAGGCGGGTAGACTGGCAGACAGGCAAGCAGACAGGCAGGCAGGCAGACAGGCAGGCAGACAGACAAGCAGACAAGCAGGCAGTTCATATGCGTTCACTGGCGGTGCTATAATACACCTTATGTCTTTTGGCGTGTGCTGTGTTTGCTACGATGGGAACTGCAACTACCTTTCTTTGTTTGGATATTCTATGAGATGTTAATTCGGATGACTCCACTGGCACACGGGGAGTTGAGTAATTATGGAATTCCATTCGTCTGCAGTGATACCGGGGCCTTCGAATAACTAAAACCACCTATTGAATTACAATGTTGCACAGAGCTATCCTGTGACTTGTGGATTTCCCCATTGTTTACTTCTACAGCTTCAAACGTTTAAGAGAAGAAAAGAATGGGAACAGCACAGGTAAGCACAGGTATTTGGGCAGCACTTGAAAACACAAAGGAAATGAAAATAAACAAATGAGGAAATGAAAATAAACAAATGAGGAAATGAAAATAAACAAATGAGGAAATGAAAATAAACAAATGAGGAAATGAAAATAAACAAATGAGGAAATGAAAATAAACAAATGAGGAAATGAAAATAAACAAATGAGGAAATGAAAATAAACAAATGAAACTACTGGAATTATAATTCAAACCAGCAGACACAGAAAAAAATGTGTGCTTCTATCAAGCTGTCTATGAACACAATCAGATGGTTACATCCCTCTCGCTTCTTTCAAGCTGTCTATGAACACAATCAGATGGTTACATCCCTCTCGCTTCTTTCAAGCTGTCTATGAACACAATCAGATGGTTACATCCCTCTCGCTTCTTTCAAGCTGTCTATGAACACAATCAGATGGTTACATCCCTCTCAAGTAATAAAGTGAGAGGTTCATCAAGTACCGTGCGTGCAGGCGTAGGTGATCATGACTCTCCACAATTTTCGATTTTTTTTTCTTCTAATTTTCTACTAAGCCATTCTCTTAAGCTGTCTGGTATCTTTTCTCTTTGCTTCCCTCTATCTCTTCGTCCCTCAATTTTTCCAGTTGTTACAATATATTCCAGTTGTTCTCTTCTCATTACATGGCCAAAAAATGATGATTGTTTCTTCCTAATATTGGAAATTAGCTCTCTTTTTGCTTTGGCCTCTTTCAGAACCTTTTCTTTACTCTTCTTAGCTGTCTATGGTATTCTCAACATTCTTCTGTAAAACTACAATTCCACAGCCTCCAGTGATTTTCTTGTCTGTTTTCAACTGTCCATGATTCACATCCATATGTTAAGACTGACTGTACATAACATTTAAGAACTCTTAAAGAAAGATATAATGTAATTTTAAAATATAAACTGAAAGAACGGGAAATTATTGAAATACACAAGCGTAAAATAACAAAAAGAGAAACAAAGTTAAAGAAACTCGGTAAACAAAACTAGAAAAGATAAGATTAGAAATAGCGCAGTGAGAAAAATAGTGGCTGTAACACCGACTATTGACTATAGTGAACAATAAAGGTATTAAAAAGTGCTATAGTTAGGCTCCACGTCACTAGAAACTCAAGATAGGCTCCATTAAACTGGGCCACTTTGTCCTGATAGATATGACATCAAAATACATTGTACAAGAGTGCCCCCAGTCTGTGTCACTAAACTCTAACAGATATGACAACAAAACACATTCTACAAGAGTGCCCCAGTTTGTGTCACTACACTCTAACAGAAATGACAACAAAACACATTCTACAAGAGTGCCCCCAGTCTGTGTCACTACACTCTAGCAGATATGACATCAAAACACATTGTACAAGAGTGCCCCCAGTCTGTGTCACTACACTCTAACAGATATGACAGCAAAACACATACTAGAAGAGTGCCCCCAGTCTGTGTCACTACACTCTAGCTGATATGACAACAAAACACATTGTACAAGAGTGCCCCCAGTCTGTACCACTACACTCTAACAGATATGACAACAAAACACATTGTACAAGAGTTCCCCAGTCTGTGTCACTACACACTCTAGCAGATATGACAACAAAACACATTCTACAAGACTGCCCCTCAGTCTGTGTCACTACACACTCTAGCAGATATTACATCAAAACACATTCTACAAGACTGCCCCTCAGTCTGTGTCACTACACACTCTAGCAGATATGACAGACAAACACATTCTACAAGACTGCCCCTCAGTCTGTGTCACTACACACTCTAGCAGATATGACATCAATACACATTCTACAAGACTGCCCCTCAGTCTGTGTCACTACACACTCTAGCAGATATGACAGACGAACACATTCTACAAGACTGTCCCTCAGTCTGTGTCACTACACACTCTAGCAGATATGACAGACAAACACATTCTACAAGACTGCCCCTCAGTCTGTGTCACTACACACTCTAGCAGATATGACATCAAAGCACATTCTACAAGACTGCCCCTCAGTCTGTGTCACTACACACTCTAGCAGATATGACATCAAAACACATTCTACAAGACTGCCCCTCAGTCTGTGTCACTACACACTCTAGCAGATATGACAACAAAACACATTCTACAAGACTGCCCCTCAGTCTGTGTCATTACACACTCTAGCAGATATGACAGACAAACACATTCTACAAGACTGCCCCTCAGTCTGTGTCACTACACACTCTAGCAGATATGACAGACAAACACATTCTACAAGACTGCCCCTCAGTCTGTGTCACTACACACTCTAGCAGATATGACATCAAAACACATTCTACAAGACTGCCCCTCAGTCTGTGTCACTACACACTCTAGCAGATATTACATTAAAACACATTCTACAAGACTGCCCCTCAGTCTGTGTCACTACACACTCTAGCAGATATGACAGACAAAACACATTCTACAAGACTGCCCCTCAGTCTGTGTCACTACACACTCTAGAAGATATGACAGACAAACACATTCTATAAGACTTCCCCTTCAGTCTGTGTCACTACACACTCTAGCAGATATGACATCAAAACACATTCTACAAGACTGCCCCTCAGTCTGTGTCACTACACACTCTAGCAGATATGACATCAATACACATTCTACAAGACTGCCCCTCAGTCTGTGTCACTACACACTCTAGCAGATATGACAGACAAACACATTCTACAAGACTGCCCCTCAGTCTGTGTCACTACACACTCTAGCAGATATGACATCAAAACACATTCTACAAGACTGCCCCTCAGTCTGTGTCACTACACACTCTAGCAGATATTACATCAAAACACATTCTACAAGACTGCCCCTCAGTCTGTGTCACGACACACTCTAGCAGATATGACAACAAAACACATTCTACAAGACTGCCCCTCAGTCTGTGTCATTACACACTCTAACAGATATGACAGACAAACACATTCTACAAGACTGCCCCTCAGTCTGTGTCACTACACACTCTAGCAGATATGACAGACAAACACATTCTACAAGACTGCCCTCAGTCTGTGTCATTACACACTCTAGCAGATATGACAGACAAACACATTCTACAAGACTGCCCCTCAGTCTGTGTCATTACACACTTAGCAGATATGACAGACAAACACATTCTACAAGACTGCCCCCCAGTCTGTGTCACTACACTCTAGCAGATATGACAGACAAACACATTCTACAAGACTGCCCCTCAGTCTGTGTCACTACACACTCTAGCAGATATTACATCAAAACACATTCTACAAGACTGCCCCTCAGTCTGTGTCACTACACACTCTAGCAGATATGACATCAAAACACATTCTACAAGACTGCCTCTCATTCTGTGTCACTACACACTCTAGCAGATATGACAGACAAACACATTCTACAAGACTGCCCCTCAGTCTGTGTCATTACACACTCTAGCAGGTATGACAGACAAACACATTCTACAAGACTGCCCCTCAGTCTGTGTCACTACACACTCTAGCAGATATGACAGACAAACACATTCTACAAGACTGCCCCTCAGTCTGTGTCATTACACACTTTAGCAGATATGACAGACAAACACATTCTACAAGACTGCCCCTTACGGATTTAAGAAGTAAAATTTGACAAACACATTCTACAAGACTGCCCCTTACGGATTTGAGAAGTAAAATGTGGCATACACCATCCACCTTTGAAGAGAAATTGTCTGGTGGGACCAAACCCTGGTCTGGTGGGACCAAACCCTGGTCTGGTGGGACCAAACCCTGGTCTGGTGGGACCAAACCCTGGAGACTAACAGTAGAATTCGCAAGAAGAACTGGCGTCCCAGCCTGAATGACGTCATGATCGCAGAAGTAGAGTAGACAAGTTTTCACTAAACAAAAACAGATGAGAAATTCCTACGATTATAGTCAAAAGTATACCCTAATACCTAGTGTCAGTGTTCGTCACATCTCATATCATTGTGTGTGCATGTCTGTGTTAGTCACATCACATATCTTTGTGTGTGCATGTCTGTGTTAGTCACCTCTAGTGACTCGGGCAGATGGTGCTCGTAAACCTGGGAGGGCCGACCATCTAAGGGCAGAATCCCCCTACAGAAAAGACAATCTGCTGCCTTGCAGGAAGATTTGGGATTTGCTAAGAAAAGCAAACCTGAAAAAAATGCTGGCTAAAATTGGATGCACTGGGCCACTGGCGCATAACACAGTGCAACGTTTTAACAGGTATTCAATCAGCTAATAATGATGTTCTGTCTGTGAGGTCGATCAATTCACTTAAACAGACAGCTGTCTTCATGTGAGAGTCTGGAATCCTACTCTGATTGAGTCTTGATCGCAGAGAGAGAGAGAGAGAGAGAGAGAGAGATACCTAGTGTACTAGGAAACAAATAAACTAACATCAAAACAAATAACACCAGGGCTAGAACTAAGAATAGCAAAATGTTACATCTTCTCAATATTTCTGTATGGTGCAGAAACATGGACATTAGACGAGAAAACAGAACAGAGAACTGAAGCCTTTGAAATGTGGATTTATAGAAGAATATGTAAATTGGATGGAAGGAAAAGAAAACAAACGATGAAGTCTTAAAACAAGTAAAAATGAAAAGAGAACTACTAAGCACAATTCAAACAAGACAAATGCGATATTTGGGTCATGTTAAAAGACACAACAGCCTACTAAAAGTAATCTTGAGGGGAAAATACAAGGTAAAAGAGGCAGACCAAGACTAACATGGACGAGTAACATCAAAAGATGGACAAATCAGCCTATGACAACCTGCACCATCAAAGCAAGAGACAGAGCAGAATGGCGCTCCATGGTAGCCAACTTTCGTTGCGGAGAAGGCACTCAATGATGATGATGATGATGAATAAGAAGAGAACAGCTGGAATATATTGTAACAACTGGAAAAAATGAGGGACGAAGAGATAGAGGGAAGCAAAGAGATAAAAATACCAGACAGCTTAAGAGAATGACTTGGCAGAAGGTCAACAACAGAAATGATAAATAACGGTCGAGATCGAAAGTTGTGGAGAGACATGATCTCCTACGCCAGCAGGCCCTGTACTTGAAGATGATGAGGTTGGGCTAAATACTCAAAGTAAACATGTCTTTTTCAAGTCACTGAGACACGACCGGACAAGGCAACATAAACGACCTCACAACCAGTGAGCAGCCAGGTATTTCAACCAGGTAAGGGGGTAACTATCCTATATTGCGTAGGCTGGTAGGAATCCTATCAGCGTGTGTGCCGTACCAGTATCGTACAACATAGATCTATTTTTAGACCGACAACACATATACAATCTCAAATGCTCGATAAGAGTTTTGTTTTCAGTTGCTGAGTCGGCACGTGAGGGGTGAAAGGTCACTGGAAATGTTCATCTCCATGGCAACGCTCTGTGGTTTGGGAATCACTCATAATTAACAGCTCTGAAGCGTTAATTGTTGAAATGGAGGGCAGCAGGTGTTTAATGTAAACATTAGCGTTACTTTAGCGGTTAGCGAGCACAACTGCAACACACATGGCACGGAACTAATATAGCAACTAAATGTCGGCTTCAAAGAGCTAGTATTTTTTTTGTTCTTCAGCAACATGTTGTTGTGAAACGTAAACATTGCAGAGATTTACTGGTAGATACATTAATGACCTGGTGCCTGTGTGTGTAAGTGAGTGTCTGTGTGTGAGTGTGTGTGTAAGTGTGAGTGTGAGTGAGTGTGTATGTATGTGAGTGTGTGTGTGTGAGTGTGTGTATGTGAGTTTGTGAGTGTGTATGAGTGTGTGGTATATGTGTGTGTGTGAGTGAGTGTGTATGTATGTATGTGTGTGTGAATGAGTATGAGTTTATATCTCCCCTCGACGCTTAAAGACTAATGAGGAGTGAAAGTAGAAGAAAAATACATTATTATTATTATCGTTATAATTATTATAATATACAAATAACATATTTGCTATTTTTAGAACTAATAAATCAGCCTACAACGGGTTTCCCGGCACATATCAAAGCCGCCCATTCTAACATTTAATCCGAACATCAGATTGAGGCTGGACGGTAACACACAGATGTTATTGCTGCTCTCGTATTTCTGACGATGCGGAATGTGATAACGGACGTCTTTAGTGGTCGAGAACAATCTACTGAGCTGTTCCTCATCAGAGGCATAATTTGCATTCCTCTCAGTTTACGATTGGGTTTGGCTGTGTTCAAAAGAGAAAGAGAGTTCACCAGTGCAATTTATAGCTAATTCTGACCAATGGCAGCGAATCATGAACACAACACAAACAATGAAAAGACTATTAGATTTCACAGAAGAATGTTGAAAGTCCCATGGATAGTTAAAAGGACCAATGAATAGACATCAAAAAGGTTAACACAAAAAAGAGAACTCAGAAAAATACATCAGAAAGAAACATGCGTCGTTTTTCGGGAACATCATAGGAGGAAGAAAATATGAATACTTGGTTACAACTGGCAGAATAGAAGGAAAGAGAGGCCGCAAACGACAAGGAGAGAACATACTAGATAGCTTGATGTTGTCTGCGCCGCAATAGCTCGCTGGTTAGTGAACTGGACTACAAAGGACAAGGGATAGGGTTCGATCCTAACCGACGGCTTCCGGTTCACCCAGCCTTTAATGGGTACCTGATATTTTAATGGGAAAGTAAAGCGGCACGGGCGTAATACCGACCACATTACCCAAAAATCATGTGCTGAAGGTTTGTAAAATGTATGGTCACTAACACCATATTCCCTATACGCCACTTGGCGTGACGGGGGCTTTTTACCTTTTTTTTTTACTTTACTTGGTCTTGTGGCACGATAAACAGATATCAACAGGCTTGATACATGCGCTATGGACAGAGAATTGTGGAAGGACATGTCACCTACATCAACCGGTATGGCACATCATCATCATCATCAAGTACCGGGCCTGCTGGCGTAGGTGATCATGTCTCTCCACAACTTTCGATCACGACATTTATTTATCATTTCTGTTGTTGACCTTCTGCCAAGCCATTCACTTAAGCTGTCTGGTATCTTTTCTCTTTGCATCCCTCTATCTATTTGTCCCTCAATTTTCCCAGTTGTTACAATATATTCCAGCTGTTCTCTTCTCATTACATGGCCACAAAATGATGATTGTTTCTTCCAAATATTGGAAATTAGCTCTCTTTTTGCTTTGGCCTCTTCCAGAACGTCTTCATTGCTCTTCTAAGCTGTCCATAGTATTCTCAACATTTTTCTGTAAAACCACATTTTTACATACTCCAGAGATTTTCTTGTTGTCCTATTATCCATGATTCACATCCATATGGCACATTATAATGATACTAATAAGATGAAAGTTGCCCGTCGCAGGACCCACACCTAAAAAGTAGGACATGTCCGGCTAAATCCTGACGTCTGGTAACCCTAGTTATCCTACTGCACGGCTCCTCGTAGTTCGTCAAATCTTAAACATTTTTTAATGTCACGCCCCCCTCCCCCCACCCCGCCCCACTCCACCCCATATTTAGTGAGGGTTCAAACTGGCATATTTGTATGTTATTTCCGTGACGTTACAGAGTATAAACAACTAAGTATGTCATCGGCGGAACGATGAAGACAGAAACACATATGATCACTTCTATGATGTATAAGTAAAGTACAGTACCCCCGCCACGCCAAGTGGCGTATAGGGAATATGGTGTTAGTGGCCATACATTTTACAGACCTTCGGCACATGATTTTTTGGGGTAATGTGGTTGGTATTACGCCCGTGCCGCTTTACTTTCCCGGAAAAAAAAATCCGGTACCCATTTAAGACTGGGTGAACCCGGAAGCCGTCGTTTGGGATCGAATCCTACCCTTGTCCTTTGTAGTCCAGTTCATTACCCACTGAGCTATCGCGGCTCCAAATATCCTCGACGACGTTAACACAAATTAAAGGGATTTTGCTGGAAATAAACTACAAAACAGAGAGGTCAAGCAAGAACGGGTCAAGCTATACATGGGGAACCTTCATGGCTTTCACTGGAATAGTTCGTGATGATTAACATCAAAACAAGTAACACCAGGGCTAAAACTAAGAATAGGAAAATGTTACATCTTCTCAATATTCCTATATGGTGCAGAAACATGGACACTAGACAAGAATACAGAACAGAAAATTGAAGCCTTTGAAATGTGGATTTATAGAAGAATAGGTAGAATTGGATGGAAAGAAAAGAAAACAAACGATGAAGTTTTAAAAACAACTAAAAATGAAAAGAGAACTACTAAACACAATTCAAACAAGACAAATGAGATTTTTGGGGCATTTTAGCTGGCTACTAAAAGTAATCTTGGAAAGGAAATTACACGGTAAAAGAGGCAGAGGAAGACCAAGAATAACGTGGATGAGTAACATCAAAAGATGGACAAGTCAGCCTATGACAACCTGCACCATCAAAGCAAGACACAGAGCGGAATGGCGCTCCATGGTAGCAACCTTAGATGCGGAGACTGCACATAATGATGATGACGATGATGATGATGACGATGATGATGATGATGATGACGATGATGATGATGTTGATGATGAGGATGATGATGATGATGATGATGAGGATGATGATGATGATGAGGATGATGATGACGATGATGATGATGAGGATGATGATGATGATGATGATGACGATGATGATGATGATGAGGATGATGATGACGATCGTTCGTTCGTTCGCTTTCGTCAGCTTTGACCTCTGACGAAGTCCCACCCACTCAATTTTGTGGGACTGAATTTTGCGTGTAAAGTCTGTTTTATCCCATTACAGGATGCCCCTCGCCATGCAGGCAGATTTACTCCGACTTCAGAGGTACTAATTTTTAGGGAATTAGTAAAACCCAGGTGTCCTCGCCAGGGTACGAACCCGGCTGTTGCCGTGGTAAGCCAACCGCCTATCGATTGCGCTAACCGGACACCCCGATGATGACGATGATGATGATGAGGATGATGATGATGATGATGAGGATGATGATGACGATGATGAGGATGATGATGATGATGAGGATGATGATGATGATGATGATGATGATGATGATGATGAGGATGATGATGACGATGATGAGGATGATGATGATGATGATGAGGATGATGATGATGATGATGATGAGGATGATGATGATGATGATGATGATGATGATGAGGATGATGATGATGATGAGGAGGATGAGGATGATGATGAGGATGATGATGATGATGATGAGGATGATGATGAGGATGATGATGATGATGAGGATGATGATGACGATGATGAGGATGATGATGATGATGAGGATGATGATGATGATGATGATGATGATGATGATGATGAGGATGATGATGATGATGATGATGATGAGGATGATGATGATGATGATGAGGATGATGATGATAATGATGATGATGACGACGATGATGAGGATGATGATGATGATGATGATGATGATGATGATGAGGATGATGATGATGATGATGATGATGATGATGATGATGATGAGGAGGAGGATGATGATGACGATGATGAGGATGATGATGATGATGAGGATGATGATGATGATGATGAGGATGATGATGATGATGATGATGATGATGATGATGATGATGATGATGATGATGATGATGATGATGAGGATGATGATGATGATGATGATGAGGATGATGACGACGATGATGAGGATGATGATGATGAGGATGATGATGATGATGATGATGATGATGATGATGATGATGATGATGATGATGATGAGGATGATGATGACGATGATGAGGATGATGATGATGATGATGATGAGGATGATGATGATGATGATGAGGATGATGATAAACACAGAGAGAACGTTGGAAGTACATCGGTCCAGCGATCAGGAAGGAAGAAATATGATTCCCGATATAGAGCTTTATATGGAAACCAGGTGGCAAAAGAAAACAAAGAAGAGCAAAAGAGACTCTAGAAAGAACAATTAATAGACAATAGAAATGGTACAACTATGGGCATAGAATGGAAACAAGACATAGCTGTGAATCGTTACACGTGGAGAGTTATGACTTATGCCCTATCTACCGACACTGGGGAATACAGAGCTTTATATGGAAACCAGTGGCAAAAGAAAACAAAGAAGAGCAAAAGAGGCTCTAGAAAGAACAATTAATAGACAATAGAAATGGTACAACTATGGGCATAGAATGGAAACAAGACATAGCTGTGAATCGTTACACGTGGAGAGTTATGACTTATGCCCTATCTACCGACACTGGGGAATGACATGGGGCAACTGACTGGTTCACAGGCTGACTCACTGAACTGACAAACTAACAACATATCTACCACTTAATCTACCAATCACTCAACCAACCAACCAATCAATCATTCAACTAATCAACCAGCCACTCAATCAAACCACCAGCGAATCAATCACTCAGTCAGCTATCTATTCAAACAAACATCCATCCATCTATCCAAACAACTAACCAACCAACCAACCAACCAACCAACCAATCACAATTAAGTCACCACTCACTCAACCAAGTAACTAGTCAACCAACCAATCACAATTCAGTCACCACTCACTCAACCAAGTAACTAGTCAACCAACCAATCACAATTCAGTCACCACTCACTTAACCAAGTAACTAGTCAACCAACCAATCACAATTCAGTCACCACTCACTCAACCAAGTAACTTGTCAACCAACCAATCACAATTCAGTCACCACTCACTCAACCAAGTAACTAGTCAACCAACCAATCACAATTCAGTCACCACTCACTCAACCAAGTAACTAGTCAACCAACCAATCACAATTCAGTCACCACTCACTTAACCAAGAAACTAGTCAACCAACCAATCACAATTCAGTCACCACTCACTCAACCAAGTAACTAGTCAACCAACCAATCACAATTCAGTCACTACTCACTCAACCACGTAACCAATCAACCAACCAACCAATCACTTAATAAACCAACCAACCAAGCAAGCAACCAACCAAACAACCAACCAACCACTCAGTCAACTATCTATTCAACAAAAACACCAATCCATCTATCCAAACAACTAACCAACCAACCAATCACTTAATTAACCAACTAACCAACCAACCAACCAACCAACTACGAAAACCAAACACTCACTCAAGTGTTAAACCAACCAACCACCCAACCAAACCATCCAACTAACACCCCAAGTACCCATCCAACCAGTCATCCAGCATCCAACCAACCACCCAACCAACCACCCATCCACCCAAGCACCCGACCAACCACCCATGTATCAAACCAACCAGCCATCAAATTACCCAACCAACCACCCATCCACCCAAGCACCCAACCAACCACCCACTCAATTACCCAACCAATCACTCAATCACCCAACCAGCCACCCAATTTATACAGCCACCCAATTACCTAACCAACCACCCATCCAACCAACCAACCATCCAATTGTCCAACCAACACCAATCCAACCAACCAGCCACCCAATTACCCAACCAACCACACATCCAAACAAACAATCACCCAATTAACAACCAACCACCCATCCAATTTATCCAACCAAACAACCACCCAACTAACCACCCAACCAAGCACCCAGGCAAACACCCAACCAACCACCCAACCAACCACCCAACCAAGCACCCAGCAACCAACCAATCAAGCACCCATCCAACCACACATCCAATCACCTACCCAATTACCCAACCAATCACCCAGCATCCATCCACCAAATTAACCATCCAACAAATACACCAACCAACCACTCACTGAAACAAGAACAACTCTTACATCTATTTCAATCTCTCCATTTATCTCTTGTAATGTATCTGAGACTACGCTCAAAACTCACTCGTTACTACGTTCTATACTGACTCGTTACTACGTTGAATACTGGCTCGTTACTACGCTCAATACTAACTCATTACTACGTTCAAAATTGACACATTACAACATTCAATACTGACTCGCTACTATGTTCAATAGTGACTCGTTACTAAGCTCAATACTGACTCGTCACTACTCTCAATACTGACTCGCCACTACTCTCAATACTGACTCGTCACTACTCTCAATACTGACTCGTCACTACTCTCAATACTGATTCGTCACTACCCTCAATACTGACTCGCCACTACTCTCAATACTGACTCGTCACTACTCTCAATACTGACTCGTCACTACTCTCAATACTGACTCGTCACTACTCTCAATACTGACTCGTCACTACTCTCAATACTGACTCGTCACTACTCTCAATACTGACTCGTCACTACTCTCAATACTGACTCGTCACTACTCTCAATACTGACTCGTCACTAATCTCAATACTGACTCGTAACTACTCTCAATACTGACTCGTCACTACTCTCAATACTGACTCGTCACTACTGTCAATACTGACTCGTCACTACTCTCAATACTGACTCGTCACTACTCTCAATACTGACTCGCCACTACTCTCAATACTGACTCGCCACTACTCTCAATACTGACAAAATCTCGACACCATCCACTTCCTAAACCCCACCCAAATAACCCTCCTTTACTCTACACAAACAAATCAACACATACTCTTTATCTTCTCTAACAGTTCTACCTCACATCGCTGTACCTTCTTTAACCCCCCCCCCCCCCCCCAGCTGTGAAGCCTTAACTCCAACAACTGACTCGTGTCTTACAACAAGCACAGCGAAACTAAATGATCACTGTTGCAGCTGCTGTGAAATTCAAGAAAGGAATGTAGTAAAGTAAGTGATGTAAACAACGATAAGACTTCACAATGAGGCGGCCGGTTTATTTTGGCAAGAGTAATGGTAGGATTCTTTAAGGTAGAGCTGGAATTGAGGGGGCGTGGCCAGGAATGATGACGTGATCTTATTCAGTGAGCATGACTCAGCTGGTTTTGATCCCCCCATCTTTATTCTTTCCAGCTTTTCCTTCTAGCCACGATACAGGGAAACCATTTGTATTTTTGTTTGTCGTACTACTTCTATATTATTTTCTTTAAGATGCCTCATTACTAGTTATCTATGTAGGACAGAAGAATGTTGAGAATACCATGGACAGCTAAGAAGAGTAATGAAAATGTTCTGAAAGAGGCCAAAGCAAAAAGAGAGCTAATTTCCAATATTAGGAAGAAACAATCATCATTTTTTGCCATGTAATGAGAAGGGAACAACTGGAATATATTGTAACAACTGAGAAAATTTCAGGGATAAAGAGATAGAGGGAAGCAAAGAGAAAAAAGAAAAAAATACCAGACAGCTTTAAGAGCATGGTTTGGCAGAAGGTCAACAACAGAAATGATAAAGAACTGTCGAGATCGAAAGCTGTGGAGAGACATGATCACCTACGCCAGCAGGTCAGGTACTTGATGATGATGAACCTTTAAAAGATAGACACCAAAAGTTTCAATTATTACGGTGTCCTTCAACTTTTCAAGGTCGTGACATTCAAATACCTCGAGAGTGAAAATCTGCCCCAAATGTGAAGCTAAACTGGAGCCATGGGCCAACTATTGTGTTCTCCCGCCGACGGGAAGACTGCGAAGATCACGGTCAACTTGGGGTTGTGCTGTGTTCTGTTGTATGTTAATGGGTACAACATCGGGCCACGACGCCTTCCAATATCTGGTCTGAATGCGGTCAGCAACTCATAGCTGACTGCATACATCAGATTCATTATCATCATCATGTGCCATACCGGATGGTATAGGCGATCATGTCCCTCCACAATCTTCTATCTACAGTGCATCGTATGAGTTCTGTTGTTGACTGTTTTCCATGCCATGACACCAAGCTATCCAGTATTTTTTTTTCTCTTTGTCGTCCGCGATCTCTCTTTCCTTTTATTTTGCCAGTTGTAACCAAGTATTCCAACTTTCCTCTTCTCACGAAGTGCCCAAAAAATGTTGATTGCTTCTTTCTGATGTTTTTTAGGAGTTCCCTTTTGTGTTGGCCTCTTTGAGAACTTCCTCATTGGTCTTTTTATCTGTCCAGGGAACTTTCAACATACTTCTGAGAAATCCCATCTCTGTGGCCTCTAATCGTCTTTTCATTTGTTTGTCTACTGTCCATGATTCCCTTCTATAGGTCAGAATTGGTTCTATATAGCACAGATGAACTCTCTTTCTCACTTCTATTGACATATATTCATGACACATATGATTCAGCACACACAATTTAGCTGATTCAGACCCTACTCCACCTCCCATTGGTGCCTCTTAAAATAAACTAACCAGACTAGCCAAGCGAGTATGGGTCGAAGAGGGAAGGCAAACCCGATTAAAGACGGAAGTATAGGACAGATATCGTGACTTTCTTGTAGACAACTCATTACCTCCACTCCACGTCATTTTAGGGCTACGTCATGAAGAGGTCTTGGTTTGAGGCCAGAAGTAAGTAATAAGAAGATGGAGAAGAGGGAGAAGAGGAAGAAAAGAGGGAGAAGAAGAAGTAAAGAGGGAGAAGAGGGAGTAGAAGAAGAAAAGAGGGAGAAGAAGAAGTAAAGAGGGAGAAGAGGGAGTAGAAGAAGAAAAGAGGGAGAAGAAGAAGTAAAGAGGGAGAAGAGGGAGTAGAAGAAGAAAAGAGGGAGAAGAAGAAGTAAAGAGGGAGAAGAGGGAGTAGAAGAAGAAAAGAGGGAGAAGAAGAAGAAAAGAGGGAGAAGAAGAAGTAAAGAGGGAGAAGAGGGAGTAGAAGAAGAAAAGAGGGAGAAGAAGAAGTAAAGAGGGAGAAGAGGGAGTAGAAGAAGAAAAGAGGGAGAAGAAGAAGAAAAGAGGGAGAAGAGGGAGTAGAAGAAGAAAAGAGGGAGAAGAGGGAGAAAATGCAGAGGATGGAGAAGAGGAAGAAGAGAGAGAAGGAGAAAATGCAGAAGAGGGAGAAGAAGAAGGAGAAAATGCAGGGGAGGGAGAAGAAGAAGAAAAGAGGGAGGAGAAGAAGTATAAGAGGGAGAAAAGGGGGAAGATGCACAAGAGGGGGAAGAAGAAGAAGATGGATAGTGGAAGACGCAGAAGATGAACAAGAAAGAAAAACGTTAGTTGTTTGATTAGCCTTGTTTTGTCTTCTCTGCAAATTGAAATTAAAATAACGACACTTGGTTTTCAACATCCGCGTCCTTTCAAGAGCCGGCGATCAGGTGTAGCACTCATAAGGTAATCGCAGCAGTAGAAGGAGAGAATAAGTACAACGATGATTCAAATATCCTGGCTTCATCATCAGCTTCCACGATTCCAAAATTGGAACAAGCACAAAATAGCGCAGTTGGTAACAGCTTTAACAATGTCGAAAAGAATGTCAGGGGAGATAATAGCAAGTGATTTACGATAGTTGCTTTGATTAATTTGGGCACTTGTAATATCAGTACTATCGTATGTCTGGATATATGGGCTTGGTGATTGGTTATTGGCAAAGTTAAAAATGAAAATACAAGATATTAAAAATGAGGGGTACACGATATATAAATGAGGTGTTCGAGATATGTAAAATGAGGGGTACACGATATATAAATTAGGTGTTCGATATATGTAAAATGAGGGGTACACGATATATAAATGAGGTGTAGAAGCTATATTAATTATGTATACGTGATATATACATGACGTGTACACGATTTGTGAATGAGGTATACCATTATATAAATAAGACGTAAGGTTATGTAAGTGAGACGTACAAGCAATGTAAATGTCGTATTCTAGTAATATAAGATGGGTCCTGCCAGGGACCACATCACAGACAAGAATGTTTGTACAATCAATACTAACAACACAGGCCCAAACAAAAAGAAAACCTTATATTGCTTAAGGGAAAACAAAGAAATGTTGTTAGTTAAAGGATGATACTTTACTGTGAAAATAATACATCAATAGTAGACAAAAAGGAATTGAAGTCAATGGTCACAACATAAACAACTTGCAGTATACGGATCAACATCAACAAAACAGAAGTCATGAATGTCGCCAAAAATAAACAGAACATCAACATAACTATAGGAGGCAGACAACTAAAACAAGTAGAGGAATTCAAATACCTAGGAAGTTTAAAGGTCTGTAAAATATATGGGCTCTATATACATTATACGTCACGTGGCGAAAAGGGGATCTTTTCTATTTTTAGAAATTGTGTTTAGTGTCTAGAGACGGATGGTTGATCAGGTTCTGTGAGCAGGTTGACAAGCAGCATTTAAGTTTAGTGTCTAGAGACGGATGGTTGATCAGGTTCTGTGAGCAGGTTGACAAGCAGCATTTAAGTTTAGTGTCTAGAGACGGATGGTTGATCAGGTTCTGTGAGCAGGTTGACAAGCAGCATTTAAGTTTAGTGTCTAGAGACGGATGGTTGATCAGGTTCTGTGAGCAGGTTGACAAGCAGCACTTAAGTTTAGTGTCTAGAGACGGATGGTTGATCAGGTTCTGTGAGCAGGTTGACAAGCAGCACTTAAGTTTAGTGTCTAGAGACGGATGGTTGATCAGGTTCTGTGAGCAGGTTGACAAGCAGCACTTAAGTTTAGTGTCTAGATACGGATGGTTGATCAGGTTCTGTGAGCAGGTTGACAAGCAGCACTTAAGTTTAGTGTCTAGAGACGGATGGTTGATCAGGTTCTGTGAGCAGGTTGACAAGCAGCACTTAAGTTTAGTGTCTAGAGACGGATGGTTGATCAGGTTCTGTGAGCAGGTTGACAAGCAGCATTTAAGTTTAGTGTCTAGAGACGGATGGTTGATCAGGTTCTGTGAGCAGGTTGACAAGCAGCACTTCTAGAGACGGATGGTTGATCAGGTTCTGTGAGCAGGTTGACAAGCAGCACTTAAGAGTACCAGTACTTCTTCTTCTCCTATCTTTTCTGCTCCCTGTGGAGCACAGGTCTTCAACAAACAATTTCCGGGCCGTTCTGTTTTCTTGCCATTCTTTTAAGATCATTCCATGTCTTCCCCATCATTTTAATCTCTACCTCCATCTGTCTTCTTCAAGAATATCTTGGTCTTCCTCTTTGTCTTTGTGGGTTTTAAAAAATGGCCTGTTGTTTAATAGTCTCAGTTAGTTTCCTCAGTGTGTGTCCTATCCAGCGTCACCGTCTTCACCAGTATTTATTAAAAATACATCAAGTGATAAATTACTTTCATCATCATCATGAGTCATACCGGTTGGCGTAGGCGATCATGTCCCTCCAGAACCTTCTATCTACAGTGCATCGTATCAGTTCTGTTGTTGACTGTTTTCCATGCCCTGACACCAGGCTATCCAGTATTTCTCTCTTTGTTGTCCACGATCTCGCTTTCCTTTTATTTTGCCAACCGTAACCAAGTATTCAAACTCTCCTCTTCTCATGATGTGCCCGAAAAATATTGATTGCTTTTTAAATTACTTTACCAAACAAGAAATATTACTACAGGTAATGAGGTCATTCATTAATCAGTAAGTCAAAGGGCAAATACGTACTGAGGAGAGTAGTAAGGGGACAATAATGGAGACTCTTTTTTTATTACTATTTTTTATATATATTTTTTTTTCTGTTCGCCAGCTTTTACCTCTGACGAAGTCCCTAGAGACTCGGAACTGAATTTTGCGTGTTAATCCGGTTTTCCCTGGCAGCCGTGTGCACAGTGGTCCCTCGCCACACAGGCAGATAACTCTGTCTTCGGAGGTACTCATATTTGTTCCGTCCATGAGCAATTGACGTTTCAAGCTGGGCCTCGCTGCTGAGACCAGGGGTGGTTGCCGCAGAGAGAAATCATAAATAAAAATCCTAACTGGTGCAGCCAGGACTTGAACCCACAACCTCCCCGTCTCGAGGCCAGCGTCTTGCCTCGAGTGGAGGCTCTAGAGGCAAGAGAGGAAGTCACTATATGTGAGTCTATTTTACAAAAATGTTTTTATTTACAGCGATCACACATAATCGTCTCCCGGTTGTACAATGTTACGAATGAAAGGGACAAAAAGGAATGTACACTCAACGAGCTATATGATCGAGCTCTGATTTATGTACACTCAACGAGCTATATGATCGAGCTCTGATTTATTATCATCGTGTACTCTATTAATACTCACTTCCGGTGCGTGACTGTGCTGGCAACAAGATGTAATTTGCGATGGCAGTCAAATTTAAATTATAAATAAATTTCAATGCCCGTAGTAAAAAAAGAAATTCAAGTGTTCTTGTGTGTGATTTCCAACGGATTTATTTGTGATTTATTTGTGGTTTATCTGTGATCAAATTCGAACGGAAACAGTGACAGTTTATGCTAGAAAAGTAGAATTCCATTCATTGTGCTATACGATTACAAACGAAAAATAAAAATGAAAGCGGAAAATGTAATATATAGAACAACAACAACTTAAATGGTTGGGTCACCTGGTCAGAATGAATCCTCACCAATCACCATCAAGGGCGTTCTTCTCGAGAATGCATGGAAAAAGACCGAGAGGAAGACCCAGAAGAAGATGGATAGATGCAGTGATAGAGACATGTAACAACAAAGGAAAATCACTAATTCAGACAGTTCGAGCAGCTCAAGAACGACAAATGATATAACCAGGACACCTTTTAGGTATCAGTGAAAAGAGAAAAGAAGCAAAAGAAAGACTTAATTATTTTTATTTCTAATGAGAGGTTGAGCACCCGTGGGCCTGCTGGGAGTGTTATGACGTCAGCTAACAAATAATTAGAAAAAGAAAAAAAATCGAGGACTGGGTGGTCTAGAGGTACGAATCGGCTTCTTGATAAGAAGGTTCCGGGCTCGATCCCAATAACAGGCGGTGGGAATTCTTTCAAACATCGAGTCCGTGGTTTCTTCGTGACTTCACCCTCACCTGGTCCATTGGTAGTGAGATCCCATGTCTAGCCCTCTCTAGGTAGTGAGATCCCATGTCTAGCCCTCTTTGGGTAGTGAGATCCCATGTCTAGCCCTCTCTATGTAGTGAGATCCCATGTCTAGCCCTCTTTGGGTAGTGAGATCCCATGTCTAGCCCTCTCTATGTAGTGAGATCCCATGTCTAGCCCTCTATGGGTAGTGAGATCCCATGTCTAGCCCTCTCTATGTAGTGAGATCCCATGTCTAGCCCTCTTTGGGTAGTGAGATCCCATGTCTAGCCCTCTTTGGGTAGTGAGATCCCATGTTTGACCCTCTTTGGGTAGTGAGATCCCATGTTTGGCCCTCTTTGGGTAGTGAGATCCCATGTTTGGCCCTCTTTGGGTAGTGAGATCCCATGTCTAGCCCTCTTTGGGTAGTGAGATCCCATGTCTAGCCCTCTTTGGGTAGTGAGATCCCATGTTTGGCCCTCTTTGGGTAGTGAGATCCCATGTCTAGCCCTCTCTATGTAGTGTGATCCCATGTCTAGCCCTCTCTTAGGTAGTGCTATCCCATGTCTAGCCCGCTCTGGGTAGTGAGATCCCATGTTTGGCCCTCTTTGGGTAGTGAGATCCGATGTCTAGCCCTCTCTATGTAGTGTGATCCCATGTCTAGCCCTCTCTTAGGTAGTGCTATCCCATGTCTAGCCCTCTCTAGGTAGTGAGATCCGATGTCTAGCCCTCTCTATGTAGTGTGATCCCATGTCTAGCCCTCTCTATGTAGTGTGATCCCATGTCTAGCCCTCTCTTAGGTAGTGCTATCCCATGTCTAGCCCGCTCTGGGTAGTGAGATCCCATGTTTGGCCCTCTTTGGGTAGTGAGATCCGATGTCTAGCCCTCTCTATGTAGTGTGATCCCATGTCTAGCCCTCTCTTAGGTAGTGCTATCCCATGTCTAGCCCTCTCTAGGTAGTGAGATCCGATGTCTAGCCCTCTCTATGTAGTGTGATCCCATGTCTAGCCCTCTCTTAGGTAGTGCTATCCCATGTCTAGCCCTCTCTAGGTAGTGAGATCTAATGTCTAGCCCTCTCTAGGTAGTGAGATCTAATGTCTAGCCCTCTCTAGGTAGTGAGATCCGATGTCTAGCCCTCTCTAGGTAGTGAGATCCAATGTCTAGCCCTCTCTAGGTAGTGAGATCCAATATCTAGCCCTCTCTAGGTAGTGAGATCTAATGTCTAGCCCTCTCTAGGTATTGAGATCTAATGTCTAGCCCTCTCTAGGTAGTGAGATCTAATGTCTAGCCCTCTCTAGGTAGTGAGATCTAATGTCTAGCCCTCTCTAGGTAGTGAGATCCAATATCTAGCCCTCTCTAGGTAGTGAGATCTAATGTCTAGCCCTCTCTAGGTAGTGAGATCCAATATCTAGCCATCTCTAGGTAGTGAGATCTAATGTCTAGCCCTCTCTAGGTAGTGAGATCCAATGTCTAGCCCTCTCTAGGTAGTGAGATCCAATGTCTAGCCCTCTCTAGGTAGTGAGATCCAATGTCTAGCCCTCTCTAGGTAGTGAGATCCGATGTCTAGCCCTCTCTAGGTAGTGAGATCCAATATCTAGCCATCTCTAGGTAGTGAGATCTAATGTCTAGCCCTCTCTAGGTAGTGAGATCCGATGTCTAGCCCTCTCTAGGTAGTGAGACCCAATATCTAGCCATCTCTAGGTAGTGAGATCTAATGTCTAGCCCTCTCTAGGTAGTGAGATCCAATGTCTAGCCCTCTCTAGGTAGTGAGATCCAATGTCTAGTCCTCTCTAGGTAGTGAGATCCAATGTCTAGCCCTCTCGATTAAAGGCGAAAAAAGAAGGTCCCATATGCACTCACGCACGTCAAGTACTCTTGACAGTTTAAAGTTGAAAAGAAGAGGCGAAAGAAAATAGCCGCTGTTTGGGCAAAAATTGTTAAGGAAAATCTACCCATCCATCCCAAAGACGGATGTGTCGGGCCGAAAGGTGCCGATATCGCGGTGTTGTCGTAAACCAGCGACATAACGGAACCACGCCCACTTAACGGATGAACACTAAGAAGAAGAGCAGACAATAACAACACAAGAAGAGCAGACAATAACAACACAAGAAGAGCAGACAATAACAACACAAGGAGAGCAGACAATAACAACACAAGAAGAGCAGACAATAACAACACAAGGAGAGCAGACAATAAGAACACAAGAAGAGCAGACAATAACAACACAAGAAGAGCAGACAATAACAACACAAGAAGAGCAGACAATAACAACACAAAACATACAAATCGCTGCAACATAAACCGTTAACTATAAACACAATAGGAGCCAGTGGTGGGGTGTACTAAACACTCCAAAGTATGGTGACAGCCTTACAAGGAAGGAACAGAACACAATAACGACGTTTCGGCCTGTGGCCTTCTTCAGAAGGACCACTGGCTCCTCGCTACCGGCTTTACCGCAGCATTGCAATTATTTGCCTGTTCCCTATAAACACAATAACCAACTGGTATTGTACTAAACAACGAGCTATATGGCGAGTGCCTGAAATTAATAAACGTATTCGCAATCCGTTACTCCCTCAATTATTATTTTTAATTTGGAGGTTGAACACCTTTGTGGCTGCTCAAAGTGCTATAAGATCAGTTAGGCTAACTAATAACTTCAAATTCAAGGAGAAAACACAAATTGATTGATGGAACATTATAAATGCTAGGAAACATACAATTATAGGATTACTAAAACTCCAAAAACTGCAAACTATGTCTCCCCTTGACGCTAAAAGGCAAATTGGAAGAAAACATAAATAAAAAGAACAAAAACTAAAAAAAAAATCGCAGCTTCTTACCCCATTAGGTATAAACAAAAAAACCCACACATATTGAACAAACCAACGAGCCATATGGCGAGTGCTAAAACTAAAAACAAAACGAGCTTTTACCATTCATTCAATATCCATATTTACACAAAGTCAACAACTTTAAATAAATGACAGATTAAAATGTGGTTGTTTTTTCATGCCCTGTATAACAAATTGACAAGTGAAACAAAGATATAGTTGCTACATAACCAAAGCGACTACTATTTAAAAACATCCCCTTCTACTCAACGATATAACGTTTTATCTCCAGATTATCAAGTCGCTTTCTGGATTAAGGTGCTTTCCCCTGCATTCAGTTCACTCCCCTTATGCTTATCTTTTATTAGCTAAATTATAACTACTAGTCATAGCTGATGCAAAAAAAAAAAATATTGAAATAAAATACATCGGAAGGTATATGTTGTTTTATATATTCTCAATAAGCATGTCATCGTTCCCAGCACAACTTTTGCTGCCGAACCTCAAAGTTCACGAAAACCCTGTTTTAAGGAAACATGGTGTACACGATTACTGATCTCATATTTGCTTGCTAGTAATGCAGACATACACTTCAGCAAAGCACCAACAAATATAAGCAACAGTGACCATCATTGATAAGAAGAGCAAGCAAAACACTTACGAGCAAGTTGGTAAGCAGATCTCGAAACTCACGGAAAGGCGGGGGAATCTTCAGCCAGAGGTAGAAGCATTCACTCGACACGAAATGATCGTGCGTCTCACATGTAAAATAACCCCGTGACACCCGGGCTCAGGTAAATCAGGGGTGTGACCTAAATTCTTCTTCCCAATCACACTTTTTAACCTTTTTACATTATCTGTGTTAATATTACCAACCAATTTAACCATACAATGAATCAGATAAAATATAACAATTATATTTTCAGCTTTGGTTCATTATAATATCCTGATGTTGAAAAGTGTTACAAGGCTGACACCCCTATGTGTGTGTGAAGTGAGTTCGTCTGAGACAAACCCCCACGCGTGCGGATACAAATTTGCTGTGCCTATACAAGGAAAGGCGGTAGATGCGCGCAGTCCAGGTTATTTATAAAGGGGGCTTCTACATTATCATCATCTTGTGCCGCACCTCATTGAGTAACATTGATTTCAGTGCACAAGAAAAAAAAATATTTTATCATAAAAAATAAGACGTTCAATATATTAATTATTTAAGACTAAATGTTGTTATCACATACACACCATATAGTGTAGACTAAAGTATCTTCTATCACATACACACCATATAGTGTAGACTAAAGTATCTTCTATCACATACACACCATATAGTGTAGACTAAAGTATCTTCTATCACATACACACCATATAGTGTAGACTAGAGTATCTTCTATCACATACACACCATATAGTGCAGACTAGAGTATCTTCTATCACATACACACCATATAGTGTAGACTAAAGTATCTTCTATCGCATACACACCATATAGTGTAGACTTTAGTATCTTCTATCACATACACACCATATAGTGTAGACTAAAGTATCTTCTATCACATACACACCATATTGTGTAGACTAGAGTATCTTCTATCACATACACACCATATAGTGTAGACTAAAGTATCTTCTATCACATACACACCATATAGTGTAGACTAAAGTATCTTCTATCACATACACACCATATAGTGTAGACTAGAGTATCTTCTATCATATACGCACCATATAGTGTAGACTAAAGTATCTTCTATCACAAACACACCATATAGTGTAGACTAGAGTATCTTCTATCACATACACACCATATAGTGTAGACTAGAGTATCTTCTATCACATACACACCATATAGTGTAGACTAAAGTATCTTCTATCACATACACACCATATAGTGTAGACTAACTAAAGTATCTTCTATCACATACACACCATATAGTGTAGACTAGAGTATCTTCTATCACATACGCATCATATAGTGTAGACTAAAGTATCTTCTATCACAAACACACCATATAGTGTAGACTAAAGTATCTTCTATCGCATACACACCATATAGTGTAGACTTTAGTATCTTCTATCACATACACACCATATAGTGTAGACTAAAGTATCTTCTATCACATACACACCATATTGTGTAGACTAGAGTATCTTCTATCACATACACACCATATAGTGTAGACTAAAGTATCTTCTATCACATACACACCATATAGTGTAGACTAAAGTATCTTCTATCACATACACACCATATAGTGTAGACTAGAGTATCTTCTATCATATACGCACCATATAGTGTAGACTAAAGTATCTTCTATCACAAACACACCATATAGTGTAGACTAGAGTATCTTCTATCACATACACACCATATAGTGTAGACTAGAGTATCTTCTATCACATACACACCATATAGTGTAGACTAAAGTATCTTCTATCACATACACACCATATAGTGTAGACTAACTAAAGTATCTTCTATCACATACACACCATATAGTGTAGACTAGAGTATCTTCTATCACATACGCATCATATAGTGTAGACTAAAGTATCTTCTATCACAAACACACCATATAGTGTAGACTAGAGTATCTTCTATCACATACACACCATATAGTGTAGACTAAAGTATCTTCTATCACAAACACACCATATAGTGTAGACTAAAGTGTCTTCTATCACATACACACCATATAGTGTAGACTAAAGTATCTTCTATCACATACACACCATATAGTGTAGACTAGAGTATCTTCTATCACATACACACCATATAGTGTAGACTATAGTATCTTCTATCATATACACACCATATAGTGTAGACTAAAGTATCTTCTATCGCATACACACCATATAGTGTAGACTTTAGTATCTTCTATCACATACACACCATATAGTGTAGACTAAAGTATCTTCTATCACATACACACCATATAGTGTAGACTAAAGTATCTTCTATCACATACACACCATATAGTGTAGACTAACGTATCTTCTATCGCATACACACCATATGGTGTAGACTATAGTATCTTCTATCACATACACACCATATAGTGTAGACTAAAGTATCTTCTATCACATACACACCATATAGTGTAGACTAGAGTATCTTCTATCACATACGCACCATATAGTGTAGACTAAAGTATCTTCTATCACAAACACACCATATAGTGTAGACTAGAGTATCTTCTATCACATACACACCATATAGTGTAGACTAAAGTATCTTCTATCACATACACACCATATAGTGTAGACTAAAGTATCTTCTATCACATACACACCATATAGTGTAGACTAAAGTATCTTCTATCACATACACACCATATAGTGTAGACTAAAGTATCTTCTATCACATACACACCATATAGTGTAGACTAACTAAAGTATCTTCTATCACATACACACCATATAGTGTAGACTAGAGTATCTTCTATCACATACGCACCATATAGTGTAGACTAAAGTATCTTCTATCACAAACACACCATATAGTGTAGACTAGAGTATCTTCTATCACATACACACCATATAGTGTAGACTAAAGTATCTTCTATCACAAACACACCATATAGTGTAGACTAAAGTGTCTTCTATCACATACACACCATATAGTGTAGACTAAAGTATCTTCTATCACATACACACCATATAGTGTAGACTAGAGTATCTTCTATCGCATACACACCATATAGTGTAGACTATAGTATCTTCTATCACATACACACCATATAGTGTAGACTAAAGTATCTTCTATCGCATACACACCATATAGTGTAGACTTTAGTATCTTCTATCACATACACACCATATAGTGTAGACTAAAGTATCTTCTATCACATACACACCATATAGTGTAGACTAACTAAAGTATCTTCTATCACATACACACCATATAGTGTAGACTAAAGTATCTTCTATCACATACACACCATATAGTGTAGACTAAAGTATCTTCTATCGCATACACACCATATAGTGTAGACTATAGTATCTTCTATCACATACACACCATATAGTGTAGACTAAAGTATCTTCTATCACATACACACCATATAGTGTAGACTAGAGTATCTTCTATCACATACACACCATATTGTGTAGACAAGTCTCTTCTATCACATTTGCATCATATTGTGAACTTTCACATACAAACGAAGCAGCAGGCTGACGATTGGGAGTCATGACCCAGGCAGGCCCGTCCCCTCTTCCCCTACTGACGATTGGGAGTCATGACCCAGGCAGGCCCGTCCCCTCTTCACCTACTATAGTGTCAAGAAGCTACAAATCCTAAACTCTAGCTGGCCGGACTACTTCCGATGAACAGATTCCAGCTTGCAAAGCTCCGTATAAAGAGATTCCTATCCTAATGGGCTATACCTTAATCTGACGGCCTTAAGTCCACCCCTCTAAAATAAAAAAAAATATATATCTGGTTCTATGAGATGTGGAAAGTGGTAACATCGAGAAATGATGCTTTCTTTCCTTCATCTCCTAATGTTATGGCTCAGAATAGTGAAGTTTAGTGTTTCACTAAATAACATACAACATGATGGAACAATAGATAGAATGCCAGCAGGTTTAGTAGATGGTGCCCAGGATCACTAGCACATTCAGTAGATGGTGCGCAGGATCACTAGCACATTTAGTAGATGGTGCCCAGGATCACTAGCACATTTAGTAGATGGTGCCCAGGATCACTAGCACATTTAGTAGATGGTGCCCAAGATCCTCAGCACGCTTAGTAGATGATGCCCAAGATCCTCAGCACGCTTAGTAGATGGTGCCCAAGATCCTCAGCACGCTTAGTAGATGGTGCCCAAGATCCTCAGCACGCTTAATAGATGGTGCCCAAGATCCTCAGCACGCTTAGTAGATGGTGCCCAAGATCACAAGCACGTTTAGTAGATGGTGCCTAGGATCACTAGCACATTTAGTAGATGGTGCCCAAGATCCTCAGCACGCTTAGTAGATGGTGCCCAAGATCCTCAGCACGCTTAGTAGATGGTGCCCAAGATCACAAGCACGTTTAGTAGATGGTGCCCAGGATCACTAGCACATTTAGTAGATGGTGCCCAAGATCCTCAGCACGCTTAGTAGATGGTGCACAAGATCCTCAGCACGCTTAGTAGATGGTGCCCAAGATCATAAGCACGTTTAGTAGATGGTGCCCAGGATCACTAGCACATTTAGTAGATGGTGCCCAAGATCCTCAGCACGCTTAGTAGATGGTGCCCAAGATCCTCAGCACGCTTAGTAGATTGTGCCTAGGATCACTAGCACATTTAGTAGATGGTGCCCATGATCACTAGCACATTTAGTAGATGGTGCCTAGGATCACTAGCACATTTAGTAGATGGTACCCAAGATCACAAGCACGCTTAGTAGATGGTGCCCAAAATCACTAGCACATTTAGTAGATGGTGCCCAACATACCCATCACATTTAGTAGATGGTGCCCAACATACCCAGCATATTTAGTAGATGGTGCCCAAAATCACTAGCACATTTAGTAGATGGTGCCCAAGATCACCAGCACATTTAATAAATGGTGCCCAACATACCCAGCACACTTAGTAAATGGCGCACAAGTTAACCAGCACACTTAATAGATGGTGCTCAAGTTAACCAGCACACTTAGTAGATGGTGCTCAAGTTAACCAGCACACTTAGTAGATGGTGCTCAAGTTAACCAGCACACTTAGTAGAAGGTACTCAAGTTAACCAGCACACTTAGTAGAAGGTACTCAAGTTAACCAGCACACTTAGTAGAAGGTACTCAAGTTAACCAGCACACTTAGTAGAAGGTACTCAAGTTAACCAGCACACTTAGTAGAAGGTACTCAAGTTAACCAGCACACTTAGTTGAAGGTACTCAAGTTAACCAGCACACTTAGTAGATGGTGCTCAAGATAAAAAAGCACACTTAGTAGATGGTGCTCAAGTTAACCAGCACACTTAGTAGATGGTGCTCATGTTAACCAGCACACTAAGTAGATGATGTCCAAGTTAACCAGCACACTTAGTAGATGATGCCCAAGTTAACCAGAACACTTAGTAGAAGGTACTCAAGATAACCAGCACACTTAGTAGATGGTGCTCATGTTAACCAGCACACTAAGTTGATGATGCCCAAGTTAACCAGCACACTTAGTAGAAGGTACTCAAGTTAACCAGCACACTTAGTAGATGGTGCTCAAGATAACCAGCACACTTAGTAGATGGTGCTCAAGTTAACCTGCACGTTTAGTAGATGGTGCTCGAGTTAACCGGCACGTTTAGTAGATGGTGCTCAAGTTAACCAGCACGTTTAGTAGTTTGTGCTCGAGTTAACCAGCACGTTTAGTAGATTGTGCTCAAGTTAACCAGCACGTTTAGTAGATGGTGCTCAAGTTAACCTGCACGTTTAGTAGATGGTGCTCGAGTTAACCAGCACGTTTAGTAGATGGTGCTCAAGTTAACCAGCACGTTTAGTAGATGGTGCTCAAGTTAACCAGCACACTTAATAGATGGTGCTCAAGTTAACCAGCACGTTTAGTAGATGGTGCTCAAGTTAACCAGCACGTTTAGTAGATGGTGCTCAAGTTAACCAGCACGTTTAGTAGATGGTGCTCAAGTTAACCTGCACGTTTAGTAGATAGTGCTCAAGTTAACCAGCACGTTTAGTAGATGGTGCTCAAGTTAACCAGAATCTCGAGCACACCTAGTTGATGATACTTAATATCTCCAGCACACATAGTTGATAACACCTAAAATCTCCAGCACACTTAGTTGATGATGCCAAGATCTCCAGCACACTTAGTTGATGATGCCAAGATCTCCAGCACACATAGTTGATGATGCCAAGATCTCCAGCACACTTAATTGCACACATATATGTACCTAAAATCTCCAGCACACATAGTTGATGATGCTTAAAATCTCCAGCACACTTAGTTGATGATGCCTAAAATCTCCAGCACACTTAGTTGATGATGCCTAAAATCTCCAGCACACTTAATTGATAGTTCCTAAAATCTCCAGCACACATAGTTGATGATGCTTAAAATCTCCAGCACACTTAATTGATGATGACTAAACTCTCCAGCACACTTAGTTGATGATCCCTAAAATCTAGTCCGATTTGTCTAACAGCTTATCCCAGTGTAGAGCCGGTGATGACCATGAGAACCTTCTCTGTCCATCATATGTTGGGCATGATTGTAGCAGATGTTCAGCAGTCATTTTGACCGTGCCACTGCCACATTCATCATAGGTTCCTATCATTTTGACCGTGCCACTGCCACATTCATCATAGGTTCCTATCATTTTGACCGTGCCACTGCCACATTCATCATAGGTTCCTATCATTTTGACCGTGCCACTGCCACACTCATCATAGGTTCCTATCATTTTGACCGTGCCACTGCCACACTCATCATAGGTTCCTATCATTTTGACCGTGCCACTGCCACACTCATCATAGGTTCCTATCATTTTGACCGTGCCACTGCCACACTCATCATAGGTTCCTATCATTTTGACCGTGCCACTGCCACATTCATCATAGGTTCCTATCATTTTGACCGTGCCACTGCCACATTCATCATAGGTTCCTATCATTTTGACCGTGCCACTGCCACACTCATCATAGGTTCCTATCCTTATCCTGTTGCAAGGGTGGTATTTCAATCTTGTTTGAGCTGTTCGGAGTCTATCCCTTGTCTTTTCTGTTCAGCTGGTAATATACATTTTTCTGGTAGCCCTGGCTTTTTGTATTCAGAGTCAAAGCAAAGAAATGCACATAAATGCGGAGCTGGTTCGACCTGTAGTATATTTTTATTTATATTTCATTTATGTAAAAAAAAAGTAAAGTACCCCCATCACACCAAGTGATGTATAGGGAATATGGTGTTAGTGATCATAAATTTTACAGACCTTCGGCACATGATTTTTGGGGTAATGTCGTCGGTATTACGCCCGTGCCGCTTTACTTTCCCATAAAAAAGTCGGTACCCATATAAGGCTGGGTGAACCCGGAAGCCGTCGGTTGGGATGGAACCCTACCACTTGTCCTTTGTAGTACAGTTTACTAACCACTGAGCTATAGCGGCTCCATATTTAATTTATATTTCATATATATTTTTTTAGTTATTTACTTTATATCTTTTGAAGAATGTTGAGAATACCATGGACAACTAAGAAGAGTAATGAAAATGTTCTGAAAGAGTTCAAAGCAAAAAGAGAGCTAATTTCCAATATTAGGAAGAAACAATCATTTTTTGGCCATGTAAGGAAAAGGGAGCAGCTGGAATATTTAGTAACAACTGGGAAAGTTGAGGATGAGATAGATGGAAGCAAAAATAAAAGATACCAGACAGCTTAAGAGAATTGCTTGGCAGAAGGTCAACAACAGAAATGTTAAATAACTGTCGAGATCGAAAGCTGTGGAGAGACATGATCACCTACGCCAGCAGGCCCGATACTTGATGATGATGATGATATAACTTTTGTTTTAAATACATATCTGTATGTATGATCGATGGCTTGACAAGCTGTCATTGTAAAAAGCATTGTTATGGAAACAGATCATAGATTTTAGAAGCAGTGATCTCTGCAATATGTGCCATTTTGGCACGCAAGGTTTCTGTTTTTGAGATTGTGGTTCTGCCCTATGTGCCGTCTTCGGCTCGAAAGGACAATAGATGTATGCCTACTCCTGCTAAAGGCCTATTAGGCCGAAACGTTGTTTAAATTTGTGCCGTTCACTTATTACATAAAACTTCAACCAAATTGTTTTTTCCTCTATTTTTTTGTCTATATATTTTCATTTCTCCTTTTCTGTATTCCCTTTGTTCTTATATTTGTTCATGACAAAGCTCTTTAATTCCTCATAAGCTGTACTTGATTACCAGACCAAGTGAATGTTCTCCAACGCTGTAGAACACAAAAGAAACACTTATTTTATAATTGAGGTATAAGCTCTCAGTAATGCCCTCCTCCGGGGCTCGTTGATTCTCTGCGTTAATCTCCTTGTTCAACAGAGTCATCAATGTCTGGAGTCAAGGCAAAGAAATACAAATGAATACATAACAATGCGAAGCTGCAGCAAAGCTAAATGTGAGGAAGTATTGAAGAACAAATGGTATGGTAAATGCTTACCGTGATTGGTAGACGACACGGATATGACAAATCAGATATTTTTTATTGGTAAAGTAATAGAAATTGGTAAAGGAAAGAGAGATCGCGGACGACAAAGAGAGAAAATACTGGATAGCTTGGTGTCATGGCATGGAAAACAGCCAACAACAGAACTGATACGATGCACTGTAGATAGAAGATTGTGGAGGGACATGATCGCCTACGCCAACCGGCAGGGTACATGATGATGATGAAAGTAATAGAGGAAATTAAACGATAGCGCTGGATAGGACACACACTGTTGAAGCCAACTGAGAGTATTACGCAACAGGCTTTTTTTTGGAATCGCCAGGGAAAAAGACAAAGGAACTCTTGGAGAAGTCAGATAGAAGCAGAGATGAAGATGATAGGGAAAACATACCATACAGCTTAAGAGAATGGCTTGGCAGAAGGTCAACAACAGAAATGATAAATAACTGTCGATACCGAAAGTTGTGAAGAGACATGACGCCACCTACGCCAGCAGGCACGGCACTTGATGATGATGAATACAATTCAGCTCCGTGATATCAGTAGTGATCGCTTCAGTGTGGTAAGCGCGGTTAAGCACCAATCAAGAATTGTAAATAAATTGAAATATGACCACAACGTTTAACCATACTTTAATGCATAACCTACAATACACATTACACGAAACACTCCAGCCAATCAGACAACGTATCGTAAATCACGACCAATCAAAATAAACAAACCAGTATCACATGGCGATCGAAAGACACGTGACCTTTGTTGACGACCGTCTACGAGCCAACTTATCATCATTATCGATCTCTGATTGATTTTCCTGTCAAGTTACAGCAGTTCACAAACCAAAACGTTAATTCTCGAACGTGTAGACTTGTTCTAACGATGTCCTTTTGAGCAGTCTTCGAAATAAGCGGATCTATGCCGCTGTGAGGTAATTATGCAATTTTTCTTAAAGTGTCTGTGCATTTAGTAGTAATTGTGATAGTTTTACAACTGGTAATATTAGTAGTGGCAAAAGTAGCAATGATAAGGGTATTAATGGAAATAGTAGTGGTGTCTGTGACAGAAGTAGTTGTACTAGTAGTAGTAGTGGTGGTGGTATTAGTGGTAGCAATTTTACTAGTGGTAATAGTAGTAGTGGCAATAGTAGCAATGGAAATTGTAGTAGTGCCAATAATAGTAGTAGTAGCTGTGGTAATAGTAGTATTAGTAGTAGTGGTAGAAGTAGAGATAGTAGTGGTAGCACTTTTACATTTGGCAATAGTAGTAGTGGCAATAGTAGTAGTGGCAATAGTAAAATAGCAGTATTAGTAGAATTGGAAGCCTTTGAAATGTGGATCTATAGAAGAATAGGTAGAACTGGATGGAAGGAAAGGAAAACAAACGATGAAGTCTTAAAACAACTAAAAGTGAAAAGAGAACTACTGAACTACAATTCAAACAAGACAAATGCGATTTTAGGGCCACGTTAAAAGACACAACAGCCTACTAAAAGTAATCCTGGAGGGGAAAATACAAGGTAAAAGAGGCTGAGGCAGACCAAGACTAACACGGACGAGTAACATCAACAGATGGACAAACCAGCCTATGACAAACTGCACCATCAAAGCAAGAGACAGAGCAGAATGGCACTCCATTGTAGCCAACCTTCGTTGCGGAGAAGGCACTCGATAATGATGATGATGATGATTTTGTTCTGAACTAAGGAATATTTCAAAGGTTTGTCTCCTGAACTAAGGAATATTTCAAAGGTATATCTCCTGAACTAAGGAATATTTCAAAGGTATATCTACTGAACTAAGGAATATTTCAAAGGTATATCCCCTGAACTAAGGAATATTTCAAAGGTATATCTCCTGAACTAAGGAATATTTCAAAAGTATATCTCCTGAACTAAGGAATATTTCAAAAGTATATCTCCTGAACTAAGGAATATTTCAAAGGTATATCTCCTGAACTAAGGAATATTTCAAAAGTATATCTCCTGAACTAAGGAATATTTCAAAGGTATATCTCCTGAACTAAGGAATATTTCAAAGGTATATCTCCTGAACTAAGGAATAATTCAAAAGTATATCTCCTGAACTAAGGAATATTTCAAAGGTATATCTCCTGAACTAAGGACTATTTCAAAAGTATATCTCCTGAACTAAGGAATATTTCAAAAGTGCATCTCAATGGGTACCCTCAAATGGGAACCACTAAAGGTAAAAGAAAAAAGACCGACCTGGAGGAAAATAAAATTAAAGAACATTAAAGTAAGAGGCAAGAACAGCAGGCATGAGCTCCTTCGCCGAGCAGCTCGTCCTATATAGAGCTGTGTGGCGAGACACAATACAGGTCCTGGGCTGGGTCTGGCAGCTCAAAGATCCTCGGCCACATGCGTCTACAATTTCTGCTCTATGTGACGTCTTCGGCTCGTAAGGACTTTACATAGATAGATATATAGGCAGACAGCCAGGCAGATAAACATCTGGGGGCATAGACATAAAGACATACAGACAGACATATAGATAGACAGACAAACAGACAGACAGACAGACAGACATATATATATATATATATATATATATATAGATAGATAGATAGATAGTTAGACAGACAGACAGACAGACAGACAGACAGACAGACAGACAGACAGACAGACAGACAGACAGACAGACAGACAGACAGACAGACAGACAGACAGACAGACAGACAGACAGACAGACAGACAGACAGACAGACAGATAGATAGATAGATAGATAGATAGATAGATAGATAGATAGATAGATAGATAGATAGATAGATAGATAGATAGATAGATAGATAGATAGATAGATAGATAGATAGATAGATAGATAGATAGATAGATAGATAGATAGATGTGTGTTTCTCTAGATCACTCTTTATCTGATCCTATCTCTCTCTCCCTCCTTGTCCATGTCTGTCACTCTCTCGCTTGCATGCTCAATAACACGTGCGGCTACCCGACCCTCGCTTTCGCCTCCCGATGTCAGTATTGATCAACTCGTGTCCGACATAGAGTAACCTGTCACAAGATAAGAATATAATTACTGGTTTACCACTCTAATTATACAGACCAATAACAAATGTCATGTCTTCTTCTCTTCTCTCTTACACTCTATCTTATTATATTCTATTCGTGGAATTCGTTTCAATGCAGTCGAGGCATCCCAATATCCGCTCCACTGTCCGTTCAAGCATTCACGAAGGGTATACAGACTGACTGTTCTTATAATTCTTTCATTGAAAATGCATCTGCTTTTCCTACTGAGCACTCCAGATCATAGGGAGCCGCGATAGCTCAGTGGTTAGTGAACTGGACTACAAAGGACAAGGGGTAGGGTTTGATCCCAACCGACGGCTTCCGGGTTCACCCAGCCTTAAATTGGTACCGTTTTTTTCTGGGAAAGTAAAATGGCACGGGCGTAATACCGACCACATTACCTGCAAAAATCATGTGCTAAAGGTCTGTAAAAATTATGGTCACTAACACCATATTCTCTATACGCCACTTGGCGTGTCGGGTCACTAACACCATATTCCCTATGCGCCACTTGGCGTGACGGGTCACTAACACCATATTCCCTATGCGCCACTTGGCGTGACGGGGTCCTTTACTAGTTTACTTCTCCGGATTAACCAGGCCTTTTTACCACCTTGAGACTCCGTTTCAATGCAGTCGAGTCATACAAATATCCGCTCCACTGTCCGTTCAAGCGTTTCTCGAAGCATATACATACTGGCTGTTTTTATAATGCTTTCATTGTAGATACATCTACAGTCCGCACTAAGCACTCCTGATCGACCAGACCCCTGTTCTACCTTTAGACTCCTCAGTCTCTCAATAAATACATCACTGTCCCACCTTTAGACTCCTCAGTCTCTCAATAAATACATCACTGTCCCACCTTTAGACTCCTCAGTCTCTCAATAAATACATCACTGTCCCACCTTTAGACTCCTCAGTCTCTCAATAAATACATCACTGTCCCACCTTTAGACTCCTCAGTCTCTCAATAAATACATCACTGTCCCACCTTTAGACTCCTCAGTCTCTCAATAAATACATCACTGTCCCACCTTTAGACTCCTCAGTCTCTCAATATATACATCACTGTCCCACCCATCATCTTCCTCTTCTCTAAAGGAGTGAAGAACAAACTTGGCGATGTCCTCTATGTGTAGAGTGAGGCTCAGTGTCAGATCTGCCAGCGAGCTTCACCAATCTCACTAACTTCCTGCTTTTATCTTTCTCTTTAATGTCCCTTTTCTTCTCTATCGTTCTCCCATTCTCTGGTGATTATTCTCCATTTTCACCTTTTCTCTATTTCTCCCTCATAGCCACCTTCCATCTAATTAAAATTATATCGTTGTCACTTTCACACTCTACCCGTATCTCCCGTCCATTATATCTGTATCTTTCACGCAAGCAGACTCATTCACACTCTAAATGTGCGTCTCTCTCTCTCTCTCTCTCTCTCTCTCTCTCTATCACCGTCACTGTCATGTTGCTCCTATATATATATCACTTATTCTATCCTGTCTACCACACACTCCATCTATATATCTCACTTATTCTATCCTGTCTACCACACACTCCATCTATATATCTCACTTATTCTATCCTGTCTACCACACACTCCATCTATGTATCTCACTTATTCTATCCTGTCTACCACACGCTGCATCTATATATCTCACTTATTCTATCCTGTCTACCACACACTCCATCTATGTATCTCACTTATTCTATCCTGTCTACCACACACTCCATCTATGTATCTCACTTATTCTATCCTGTCTACCACACACTCCATCTATGTATCTCACTTATTCTATCCTGTCTACCACACACTCCATCTATATATCTCACTTATTCTATCCTGTCTACCACACACTCCATCTATGTATGTCACTTATTCTATCCTGTCTACCACACACTCCATCTATGTATCTCACTTATTCTATCCTGTCTACCACACACTCCATCTATATATCTCACTTATTCTATCCTGTCTACCACACACTCCATCTATATATCTCACTTATTCTATCCTGTCTACCACACACTCCATCTATATATCTCCCTTATTCTATCCTGTCCACCACGCACTCCATCTATATATTTCACTTATTCTATCCTGTCTACCACACACTCCATCTATATATTTACTTATTCTATCCTGTCTACCACACACTCCATCTATATATCTCACTTATTCTATCCTGTCTACCACACACTCCATCTATGTATCTCACTTATTCTATCCTGTCTACCACACGCTGCATCTATATATCTCACTTATTCTATCCTGTCTACCACACACTCCATCTATGTATCTCACTTATTCTATCCTGTCTACCACACACTCCATCTATGTATCTCACTTATTCTATCCTGTCTACCACACACTCCATCTATGTATCTCACTTATTCTATCCTGTCTACCACACACTCCATCTATATATCTCACTTATTCTATCCTGTCTACCACACACTCCATCTATGTATGTCACTTATTCTATCCTGTCTACCACACACTCCATCTATGTATCTCACTTATTCTATCCTGTCTACCACACACTCCATCTATGTCTCTCACATACTCCATCTATGTCTCTCACACACTCCATCTATGTCTCTCACACACACTCCATCTATGTCTCTCACACACTCCATCTATGTCTCTCACACACTCCATCTATGTCTCTCACACACACTCCATCTATGTCTCTCACACACTCCATCTATGTCTCTCACACACACTCCGTCTATGTCTCTCACACACTCCATCTATGTCTCTCACACACTCCATCTATGTCTCTCACACACTCCATATATGTCTCTCACACACTCCATCTATGTCTCTCACACACTCCATCTATGTCTCTCACACACTCCATCTATGTTTTCCCACCATCCATCTATGTCTCACACACTCCATCTATGTCTCTCACACACTCCATCTATGTCTCTCACACACACCATCTATGTTTCTCACACACACCATCTATGTCTCTCACACACTCCATCTATGTCTCTCACACACACTCCGTCTATGTCTCTCACACACTCCGTCTATGTCTCTCACACACACCATCTATGTCTCACACACACACCATCTATGTCTCTCACACACTCCATCTATGTCTCTCACACACTCCATCTATGTCTCTCACACACTCCATCTATGTCTCTCACACACTCCATCTATGTATCTCACACACACTCCATCTATGTTTCCCACACACTGCATCTATGTCTCTCACACACTCCATCTATGTCTCTCAAACACTCCATCTATGTTTCCCACACACCCCATTTACCTCTCTTCTTTTCTCTGTTATTCTCACACCACACACTCTCACACCACACACTCTCACACCACACACTCTCACACCACACACTCTCACACCACACACTCTCACACCACACACTCTCACACCACACACTCTCACATATATTCTGTTTCTTTCACTCTTTGACCTTTTCGCCCAATACCTGTCCCATACTCTCTCAGGAGGCGAAGGCGTGCCTCACAGCACCAGAGCTGGAAGTTGTAAGCGACCCACAGCTGATGGAGACAAGGCGCCTCACAGCACCAGAGCTGGAAGTTGTCAGCGACCCACAGCTGATGGAGACAAGGCGCCTCACAGCACCAGAGCTAGAAATTGTCAGCGACCCACAGCTGATGGCTGGCGCCAGGATCGGTGAACCAAAACCATCCAGACCCAGCTCCACCTCTCCGCGGTGCCTCCACTAACAGACTAACCTGTCTAGTCTGGCCAAGCGAGTAGGGATCGAAGAGGGAAGACAACCCGGTACTCAAAAATGTCGTGCTGTTGTCGGATGTGTTGGGCCGAAAGGCACACATATCACAGTTATACTGTAAACCACAACACAGCGCAGACACGCCCACTTAACGTCCTTTTAAGGGCGGATGATGAAGAGGAATACTCCTTTAGTCATCGGGCGAAGGCAAGCAAGCAAGCAGCATACCCTCTCTGTGACTCACTCACATTATTTATGACTCTTTCATCACCACCTGATTCATTGTGACGCCACGATAATATTCAGTCGCACACACACACACAAATTATCCCATCTCTCTATAGTCATTTACTTGCAGTACAGATCCGACTCATTCCCAGCCACGCAAACGATTGCATTACTAAGAGTACATACACACAGCTATAGTATTAAAAACAACACTCTTGTATCGTTGCTAAACATGGAGACTGAAACAAAAATATTCTTGAAAATGAACTCTATTATGAAAATACAAAATATAATGGTTGACAGAGAACAAAGCAAATATGTGTCTCATCCGTCTTGATCATGTTTCGATATTCCAATTGTTTACGATGAATGATGATATCGTATGACAGGGAACAGTTGGCTGTGTTCACTTTCTGCGCGGTTTCGGCTTATGTCTTTTGGCGTGTGCTGAGACTGCTACGATGGGGACTACAGTTACTTTTCTTTGTTTGGGAAATGAGATATTAATTCGGATGATTACGCTGGCACGGATGGTTGAGCAATTATGGATTTTAATTCGTTTGCAGTGATACCGGGGCCTTCCATAACCAATAACCAATAACCAATTTTAAAAAAGCAAATCTTCATCTTCTGCTGCGATCATGACGTCATTCAGACAAGGACTCCGGACTCTCTTATGAAGGTAGTTGTCTGTTTAAGTGATTCTGTTGTCCCATATAGTTTCTCTTCCAGGGAGGTGGGTGTGGACCACATTGTCTTTCTCAGGTCAGAACAAAGCAAATGATGAAGTGTGATCTACAGGTTGTGTGGTCTAGAAGCTGTGTGGTCTAGAGGCTGTGTGATCTATAGGCTATGTGATCTATAGGCTATGTGATCTATAGGCTGTGTGATCTATAGGCTATGTGATCTATAGGCAGTGTGATCTAGAGGCTGTTTTATCAAGAGGCTGTGTGGTCTAGATGATGTGAGGTCTAGAGGCTGTGTGATCTAGAGGCTGTGAAAGCAGGGACAGAGAGCTTGAAAGAAGGGACAGGTGGAATATATTTTGACAGCTTGAAAGAAGAGGCAGGTGGAATATATTGTGACAGCTTGAAAGAAGGGACAGGTGGAATATATTTTGACAGCTTGAAAGAAGGGGCAGGTGGAATATATTGTGACAGCTTGAAAGAAGTGACAGGTGGAATATATTGTGACGGCTTGAAAGAAGGGACAGGTGGAATATATTGTGACAGCTTGAAAGAGGGGACAGGTGGAATATATTGTGACAGGTTGAAAGAAGTGACAGGTGGAATATATTGTGACGGCTTGAAAGAAGTGACAGGTGGAATATATTGTGACAGCTTGAAAGAAGTGACAGGTGGAATATATTGTGACAGCTTGAAAGAAGGGACAGGTGGAATATATTGTGACGGCTTGAAAGAAGGGACAGGTGGAATATATTGTGACGGCTTGAAAGAAGTGACAGGTGGAATATATTGTGACATGTTGAAAGAAGTGACAGGTGGAATATATTGTGACGGCTTGAAAGAAGGGACAGGTGGAATATATTGTGACAGCTTGAAAGAAGTGACAGGTGGAATATATTGTGACAGCTTGAAAGAAGTGACAGGTGGAATATTTACTGTGACAATCATAAAAATATAACGAGGCGAAAATAGCTATAGTAAACTGAGAGAAAATGTGCTGGATAATTGAAGAGATTTGATTTGGTTGAATGTTAACACCTGAATTGAATGAACAAACTATTGAGATAAGAGAGTTGTGTAGACACATGATCACCTACGCCAGTAGGCACGTACATAAAGATGCATATTTCATATTATTTTTTTTATAGTTAAATTAAGCGCATCATTGAGAATGACACATCAAAGAACAGTGGTGACTATAACCCCATCTGCTTCAAACCAGTACGGGACAGTCACAGGTTGTTCCGTTCAGCTCGCATTTCCTGTGGCTAAAGTTTGAATTAGCTAAAACAGGCTCATTGATTCGCATTTTCCTCTCAACACAGGTAACCCCATTTACAAATATGTGATGTATTTGGTAATAAGATGTTTGTTACGCACGTTTTAAGCTAGGACCAAGATTAATGTTTGTTTTAACATGTTCATGGATTAGCCGATATTTGTTCCTACTGATATCAATGCTTGGTTCGTACACATGTTTTCAGGATATTAATGTCTTTTCATGGTTTCTTGCCATTGATCCTTCGTTAATTTATTTAACGAAGGGGCCTCGGTAGCCTAGTTGGGAAAACCACCCGACTAGACTACCGACGTTCGGACAACCCGTGTTCAATTCCCGCTGGGAGCAGTGTGAGTTGTACTCGTGGTTGGAATAAAAAAAAAAAAAAAAAAAATACCCCCACGGTCGACCCAGCCGTTGGCAGAAATGGGTACCAGGGTATATTATCCTGGGAAGGTGAGGAATGTCGCTTCGCATCTGAGTTTCGATGCTTGAGGCTACACTATACAGAAATATCCGAACATTTCTGGATAGGCGGCCGAGCACATATGGGTATATACTCGCGTGCTAAGACGCCGGTTCAAGTCTCGTACTTTACCTTTACCTTTAATTTATTTAACTTTAAATGGGTATTACTTATGTCTTTTAGCCGCGATAGCTCAGTGGTTAGTGAACTGGACTACAAAGGACAAGAGGTAGGGTTCGATCCCAATCGACGGCTTCCGGTTCACCCAGCCTTTAATGGGTATCGGATTTTTTTCAGGGAAAGTAAAGCGGTACTGGCGTAATACCGACCACATTACACCAAAAATCATGTGCCGAAGGTCTGTACATTTTATGGTCACTAACACCATATTCCCTATACGCCACTTGGCGTGACGGGGGTACTTTACTTTATTTTTACTTATGTCTTTTGGCGTGTGCTGAGGCTGCTATGATGGGGACTGCAGTTACCTTTCTTTGTTTGGGAGATGAGATATTAATTCGGATGAATTCACTGCCACGGGCGGTTGAGCAATTTGTTTTAATTCGTTTGCAGTGATACCGAGGCCTTCCATAACCATAACTTATTTGTATCTTTTTAGGAAAATAAAAAAAACACATGTTTTATCTTTCATTACAAGTATATTAGAAAAACAAGAGCTAATTTCCAATATTATGAAGAAACAATCATCATTGTTTGGCCATGTAATGAGAAGAGAACAGCTGGAATATATTGTAACAACTGGGAAAATTGCGGGACGAAGAGATAGAGGGAAGCAAAGAGAAAAAATAACAGACAGCTTAAGAGAATGGCTTGGCAGTAGGTCAACAATAGAAATGATAAATAGCTGTCGAGATCGAAAGTTGAGGAGAGACATGATTACCTACGCCAGCAGACCTGGTACATGATGATGATATTAGAAAAAGCTGTATCTTAATTTTGTTGGCTGGTTAAAGATGAAATATGCATCTCCTGAAACTCTTCACATTTATCAATCAGTGATGTTATTTTGTTATAAGCATTAGCCACTAAAATAGCATTAATGGGCATCCAAGAAACAATTACGTGTTGTATGTTGTGCCACAATATTGAAACCACTTCCATATAATATAGATTTTACGATTGAGGAGAATGTACTAGGCTCAGTATATCGTCATCCATAAATGCTGCAAAATTTATAAGATTAGACCCAAAATGCCACTTTATGATATAAACAAACAGCTGTGATATGCATTTTGAAGTACTTTTTATTTTGTTGTCAGTAGTTGAGGAGATTAAAAATAAATTATTATTTTACAATCGCAAGAACTGCGACAAATTCGGAGGTAACGGGCAAGTGAAGGGCGATATGAAGAAAGGTAAATTAAGGAAAATCTGGGTGAAGACTGCAGAAACAGCGACGGATAGTTTGGGGCAAACTTGGGGAACTCTGCAAAGGATTGTCATCTAACATGACGTCACATTGTCTATCAGCCAATGACAACAGTTCTGGTCTGTGACATCACACTCTCTACCTGCCAATGACTACAGTTCTGGTCTGTGACATCACACTCTCTACCTGCCAATGACTACTGTTCTGGTCTGTGACGTCACACTCTCTCTGCCAATGACTACTGTTCTGGTCTGTGACATCACACTCTCTACCTGCCAATGACTACTGTTCTGGTCTGTGACGTCACACTCTCTACCTGCCAATGACTACAGTTCTGGTCTGTGACGTCACACTCTCTACCTGCCAATGACTACAGTTCTGGTCTGTGACATCACACTCTCTACCAGCCAATGACTACACTTCTGGTCTGTGACATCACACTCTCTACCTGCCAATGACTACTGTTCTGGTCTGTGACGTCACACTCTCTACCTGCCAATGACTACAGTTCTGGTCTGTGACATCACACTCTCTACCTGCCAATGACTACAGTTCTGGTCTGTGACATCACACTCTCTACCTGCCAATGACTACAGTTCTGGTCTGTGACATCACACTCTCTACCTGCCAATGACTACAGTTCTGGTCTGTGACATCACACTCTCTACCTGCCAATGACTACAGTTCTGGTCTGTGACATCACACTCTCTACCTGCCAATGCCTACTGTTCTGGTCTGTGACGTCACACTCTCTACCTGCCAATGACTACAGTTCTGGTCTGTGACATCACACTCTCTACCTGCCAATGACTACTGTTCTGGTCTGTGACATCACACTCTCTACCTGCCAATGACTACAGTTCTGGTCTGTGACATCACACTCTCTACCTGCCAATGACTACAGTTCTGGTCTGTGACATCACACTACCTGCCAATGACTACTGGTCTGTGACGTCACACTCTCTACCTGCCAATGACTACAGTTCTGGTCTGTGACGTCACACTCTCTACCTGCCAATGACTACTGTTCTGGTCTGTGACGTCACACTCTCTACCTGCCAATGACTACAGTTCTGGTCTGTGACGTCACACTCTCTACCAGCCAATGACTACAGTTCTGGTCTGTGACGTCACACTCTCTACCAGCCAATGACTACAGTTCTGGTCTGTGACGTCACACTCTCTACCTGCCAATGACTACAGTTCTGGTCTGTGACATCACACTCTCTACCAGCCAATGACTACAGTTCTGGTCTGTGACGTCACACTCTCTACCAGCCAATGACTACAGTCCTGGTCTGTGACATCACACTCTCTACCAGCCAATGACTACAGTTCTGGTCTGTGACGTCACACTCTCTACCAGCCAATGACTACAGTCCTGGTCTGTGACGTCACACTCTCTACCAGCCAATGACTACTGTTCTGGTCTGTGACATCACACTCTCTACCAGCCAATGACTACAGTCCTGGTCTGTGACGTCACACTCTCTACCAGCCAATGACTACTGTTCTGGTCTGTGACGTCACACTCTCTACCAGCCAATGACTACAGTCCTGGTCTGTGACGTCACACTCTCTACCAGCCAATGACTACAGTCCTGGTCTGTGACGTCACACTCTCTACCAGCCAATGACTACTGTTCTGGTCTGTGACGTCACACTCTCTACCAGCCAATGACTACTGTTCTGGTCTGTGACATCACACTCTCTACCTGCCAATGACTACTGTTCTGGTCTGTGACATCACACTCTCTACCTGCCAATGACTACAGTTCTGGTCTGTGACGTCACACTCTCTACCAGCCAATGACTACTGTTCTGGTCTGTGACAAAAGAAACTAGAAGAGGAAGAAGAATATTAATTGGAAAGTTTTCATTTTTTAGAAAAAGTTTAACCTGATTAAAAATGTCTTTATTTTAATGAAACTTCCTTCTTCTTTCCTCATCATTTGCTTTTCCGCGTCAAAGAGAGATATAGTTTGTTATGTTTTGCTCTTCTGTTGGCCTTTGATGCTGTTATGTTTCCTAGTGTTTATATATTCCTTAAATATCATCATCATGTGCCATTCCGGTTGGCGTAAGCGATCATGTCCTTCCACAATCTTCTATCTACAGTGCATCGTATCAGTTCTGTTGTTGACTGTTTTCCATGCCATGACACCAAGCTATCCAGTATTTTCTCTCTTTGTCGTCCGTGATCTCTCTTTCCCCGTATTTCACCAGTTGTAACCAAGTATTCCAACTTTCCTCTTCTCATGATGTGCCAGAAAAATGTTGATTGTTCCTTTCTGATGTTTTTAGGAGCTCCCTTTTTGTGTTGGCCTCTGAGAATTTCCTCATTGGTCTTTTTAGCTGTCCAGGGAACTTTCAACATTCTTCTGAGAAATCCCATCTTTGTGGCCTCTAATCACCTTTTCTTTCCTTAAAGATAGTATTTTTAAAAATCTCTATTCTTAACGAAATGCTCGATCTAACGTTATGTGTCTATACCTGCCAACTTTGCCTCTCTTACAAATGTTCTTTTTGGTGTCTCTATGGGTCTTCCTAACTTTCCTGTATTTTGATGTTTCCCATAGAAGTGCCTTTTTTTGAAATTCTTTTCCAGTCTTTTCTCAACTCATGCCCGACATTTGTCCATCTTCTCTTCCTAATTGTAGATGAGATCATCAGTTCCACGGCCATTTCTCTTATCTTTATTTTAAGAGATACATACAACTAGACTGTGATAGTTACGCTTTCCGACCCAAAAGGTCCAACTTCAGGACGACATTTTTCAATTCCGGGTTTGCGTTCCCTCTTCGATCCCTAACTCCACTGAGACAAATTTTAAAAAAGTAAGAATTACACTTTTTGTGCCTGTAATAGATTCCATTCTCTTGCGTTCTATTTTTAGTTCTTATTTGTTAAAAATAAAAATAAACTTCACTCCATTTTCACTTCCGCTTCTGTCTCGCTTTTATTCCGTTCACATAATGCAGAGGATGTCGGGTATTTTAGTGAACACGAGGTCTATAGTGATCCAATGATACGCGAAGTGCTGTCAATAGAACAGGCACATGCAGTCACACAGCGGTAATAGGAAAATTAAGAACCCTCGTCACGCCTCGAGGGGTTACGTTTTTGTAGACATTTTTCCTTCAGAATCAGCATATTTTGTGTTGGTTCATGTTGACAACACTACGCCAGTACCGTGTTTATATTTACATAAAAGAAAACTGATAATTCAGTGCGTGGATTAAATGTGGAATATGTTAATTTTTTTAAGGTCGTAGGTCTCAAAGTGTGTTTGTAAGGTCGTTGGTCTCAGAGTGTGTTTGTAAGGTCGTAGGTCTCAAAGTGTGTTTGTAAGATCGTAGGTCTCAAAGTGTGTTTGTAAGATCGTAGGTCTCAAAGTGTGTTTATAAGGTCGTTGGTCTCAGAGTGTGTTTATAAGGTCGTAGGTCTCAAAGTGTGTTTGTAAGGTCGTTGGTCTCAGAGTGTGTTTGTAAGGTCGTTGGTCTCAGAGTGTGTTTATAAGGTCGTAGGTCTCAAAGTGTGTTTGTAAGGTCGTTGGTATCTACAAACACACTCAAGTCTACATACACATACACAATTCTAAAATTACACATGCAAGGCTTCAAATACACACGCAGGCTTACAAACACACTCAAGTCTACAAAGACAATCAATTCTATAAACACAGCCAGGCTTACAAACACATCCAAACTTACAAACACACACTCATACTTACAAATGCACATTCAAGCCTTCAAAGATACACTCAAGCTTACAATTACATCAAAATCTACAAACACACATTACAACCTACAAACAAACACTAAAATCTACACACACACACTCAAGTCTACAAGCAAACACTCAAGACTAGAAACACACACTCAAACTTGGGAACACACTTTGAGACCATCACCCATACAAACACACTTCATGACCAACGGCCTTACAAACACACTTTGAGACCATCGACCTTACAAAGACACTTTGAGACCAACGACCTTACAAACACACTTTGAGACCAACGACCTTATAAACACACTCTGAGACCAACGACCTTATAAACACACTCTGAGAAAAACGACCTTACAAACACACTTTGAGACCAACGACCTTACAAACACACTTTGAGACCAACGACCTTACAAATACACTTTGAGACCAACGACTTTACAAACACACTTTGAGACCTACGACCTTACAAACACACTTTGAGGCCTACGACCTTACAAACACACTTTGAGACCAACGACCTTACAAACACACTTTGAGACCTACGACCTTATAAACACACTCTGAGACCAACGATCTTATAAACACACTCTGAGACCAACGACCTTACAAACACACTTTGAAACCAACGACCTTAAAAAAATTAACATATTCCACATTTAATCCACGCACTGAATTATCAGTTTTCTTTTATGTAAATATAAACACGGTACTGGCGTAGTGCTGTCAACATGAACCAACACAAAATATGCTGATTCTGAAGGAAAAATGTCTACAAAAACGTAACCCCTCGAGGCGTGACGAGGGTTCTTAATTTTCCTATTACCGCTGTGTGACTGCATGTGCCTGTTCTATTGACAGCACTTCGCGTATCATTGGATCACTATAGACCTCGTGTTCACTAAAATACCCGACATCCTCTGCATTATGTGAACGGAATAAAAGCGAGATAGAAGCGGAAGTGAAAATGGAGTGAAGTTTTATTTTTATTTTTAACAAATAATAACTAAAATTAGAACGTAAAAAAATGGAATCTATTACTCCTAAATGTGATTTAGAAAGGGTCCATGTTTGACTTTCATAGCACAAAGTTGGTATGAAAATGCTATTTATTATTTGTTGTTTAGCTGGCATAGTTTGGTTGTCTTAACAATGGTGATATAACGCCGTTAGTTCCTCACAATTTATTAATGTCTGTTTTACTCATCACTTTAACATTTGCCCTAACCCCTCTTTTTTGTTCATTTTTGTTACTGATTTGCTTGTTACCCTCTATATTAATGGTTTATGTTTAATTGTGTGTGTCTCTGAGTGTCTATGTGTGTATTTATTAATGGTTTATGTTTAATTGTGTGTGTCTCTGAGTGTGTATGTGTGTATTTATTAATGGTTTATGACACTTATCTAGTTTAATTGTGTATGTCTCTGAGTGTGTATGTGTGTATTTACCTATGGCATTTGTTTAGTTCATATGTGAGTTTTGTGTGAATAAACATATACTTGTGTCCTCCACGTATTTTGCTTAAGCGTGTATGTGTGTATGGTTGTATGTGTTTATTGCACTTATTTAGTTATGTGTGTGTGTGTATGGTTGTATGTGTTTATTGCACTTATTTATTTTATGTGTGTGTAGTTGTATGTGTTTATTGCACTTATTTAGTTCATGTGTGTGTTTGCATGTGTGTATTTATGTATGACACTTATTTAGTTATGTGTTTTTTGTGTTGGTATGTGGGTATTTGTGCGTGACACTTTTTTAGTTTATGTATATTTATTCATACATACATACATACATACATACATACATACATACATACATACATACATACATACATACATACATACATACGTACATATATACATATATACATAAAGTAAGTAAAGAGCCCCGTCACGCCTGTGTCGTATAGGAAAATATGGTGTTAGTGACCATAAATTTTACAGACCTTCAGCACATGATTTTTGGGGTAATGTGGTCGGTATTACGCCCGTGCTGCTTTACTTTCCCAGAAAAAATCCGGCACCCATTTAAGGCTAGGTGAACCCGGAAGCCGTCGGTTGGGACAGAACCCTACCTCTTGTCCTTTATAGTCCAGTTCACTAACCACTGAGCTATCGCGGCTTCCTACATACATACATACATACATACGCACATACATATACTCCATCAGCATAGAAAAGTATCGATTGTGACTGAATCATTTGTTATCGTCCTTAGTTGTCGGCAGCCTGTACTTCAACACAGGTCAACATTTTAGTTGCGCCACGTGTGATTAAACTAAAAATGAGGCAACAAAAAAGTAGGGGACGCATATCTCGGTCTCCAGCGCGATTAAGGTCGATATGTTTTCTTTCTCAACTTTAACCCGCGCTGGACTGGATATAATAAACAAGAGAATATGAATGGCAAAAAGTAATATTAATGGCAAAAAGTAATTTTAATGACAAAAAGTAATTTTAAAATCATGAAGAACAAACTAACATCAAAACAAATAACACCAGGGCTAAAACTAAGAATATCAAAATGTTGTCTTCTCAACATTCCTATATGGTTCAGAAACATGGACATTAGACAAGAAAATAGAACAGAGAATTGAAGCCTTTGAAATGTTGATATATAGAAGATTAGGTAGAATTGGATGGAAAGAAAAGAAAACAAACGATGAAGTCTTAAAACAACTAAAAATGAAAAGAGAACTACTAAACACAATTCGAACAAGACAAATGAGATTTTTGGGCCATGTTAAAAGATACAACAGCCTACTAAAAGTAATCCTGGAGGGGAAAATACAAGTTAAAAGAGGCAGAGGCAGACTAAGGCTAAAATGGACGAGTAACATCAAAAGATGGACAAACCAGCCTATGACAACATGCACAATCAAAGCAAGAGACAGAGCAGAATGGCGCTCCATGGTACCCAAACTTCGTTGCGGAGATGGCACTCGATGATGATGATGGCCTGAATTAACTATAGGCTTGAGAACAAGGCAAGATCTAGCAGTGAGTCAACAGAGATACGGTGTTATCGTTCCTGTCCTAGAGGAACTAACTACAGAGATACAGTGTTATCGTTCCTGTCCTAGAGGAACTAACTACAGAGATACGGTGTTATCGTTCCTGTCCAAGAGGAACTAACTACAGAGATACGGTGTTATCGTTCCTGTCCTAGAGGAACTAACTACAGAGATACGGTGTTATTGTTCCTGTCCTAGAGGAACTAACTACAGAGATACAGGGTTATCGTTCCTGTCCTAGAGGAACTAACTACAGAGATACGGTGTTATCGTTCCTGTCCAAGAGGAACTAACTACAGAGATACGGTGTTATCGTTCCTGTCCAAGAGGAACTAACTACAGAGATACGGTGTTATCGTTCCTGTCCAAGAGGAACTAACTACAGAGATACGGTGTTATCGTTCCTGTCCAAGAGGAACTAACTACAGAGATACGGTGTTATCGTTCCTGTCCTAGGGGAACTAACTACAGAGATACGGTGTTATCGTTCCTGTCCTAGAGGAACTAACTACAGAGATACGGTGTTATCGTTCCTATCCTAGAGGAACTAACTACAGAGATACGGTGTTATCGTTCCTGTCCTAGAGGAACTAACTACAGAGATACGGTGTTATCGTTCCTGTCCTAGAGGAACTAACTACAGAGATACGACATTATCGTTCCTATCCTAGAGGAACTAACTACAGAGATACGGTGTTATCGTTCCTGTCCTAGAGGAACTAACTACAGAGGTACGGTGTTATCGTTCCTGTCCTAGAGGAACTAACTACAGAGATACGGTGTTATCGTTCCTGTCCTAGAGGAACTAACTACAGAGATACGGTGTTATCGTTCCTGTCCTAGAGGAACTAACTACAGAGATACGGTGTTATCGTTCCTGTCCTAGAGGAACTAACTACAGAGATACGGTGTTATCGTTCCTGTCCTAGAGGAACTAACTACAGAGGTACGGTGTTATCGTTCCTGTCCTAGAGGAACTAACTACAGAGATACGGTGTTATCGTTCCTGTCCTAGAGGAACTAACTACAGAGATACGGTGTTATCGTTCCTGTCCTAGAGGAACTAACTACTACGTAGCGAACAGGCAACTAATAACAGTACTGCGGTAAAGCTGGTAGGAAAGAGCCAGTAGCGGGGTATGGTATACACTACAAGTTGTGGTTTCAGCTTTACAGGACAGCAACACAACAAAATACTGACGTTTCGGCCTTTTTCAGTAGACGGCAACCTCACTGTTTGTTGTTGTCCCTGTCTTCTGAAGCAGGCCGCAGGCCGAAACGTCAGCATTTTGTTGTATTCCTTTTTTGTAAAGCTGTCTTGGAGTGTGTACCACACGCCACTACTGGCTCCTAACTAATACATACAGGGCTTGCACGTTTAGGAAAAGAAGAAAAGGAACGACAAGAAAAGGAATAACATGAAAAGGAATAACAAGACAAGGAATAACATGAAAAGGGATAACAAGAAAAGGAATAACAAGAAAGGAATAACAAAAAAGGAATAACAAGAAAAAAGGAAAAAAACAAGAAAAGGAATAACATGACAAGGAATGACAAGACAAGGAATTACATGAAAAGGAATAACAAGACAAGGAATAACATGAAAAGGAATAACAAGAAAGGAATAACAAGAAAGGGAATAACAAGAAAAGGAATAACAAGACAAGGAATAACAAGAAAAAGGAATAACAAGACAAGGAACGACAAGACAAGGAATGACATGAAAAGGAATAACAAGAAAAGGAATAACAAGACAACGAATGACATGAAAAGGAATAACAAGAAAAGGAATAACAAGAAAAGGAATAACAAGAAAAGGAATAACAAGAAAAGGAATAACAAGACAAGGAATGACATGAAAAGGAATAACAAGACAAGGAATGACATGAAAAGGAATAAGACAAGGAATAACAAGACAAGGAATAACAAGACAAGGAATAACAAGACAAGGAATAACAAGACAAGGAATAACATGAAAAGGAATAACAAGAAAAAGGAATAACAAGACAAGGAATAACAAGAAAAGGAATAACAGGAAAAGGAATAACAAGAAAAAGGAATAACAAGAAAAAGGAATAACAAGACAAGGAATGACAGGAAAAGGAATAACAAGAAAAGCATCTTTAAATATATTAATAATATTGCCATTTTTGATGTAAATCTTCTCCTTCTACTTTTGTTTTCTCTCCTTTCTTCTGACTATTCTCTTCTCCGTTTTTCCTTCTTATTTTCTTTTTTCCTCCTTTTCTGCTTCTTCTTCTTTTCCTTCTAACTCCGAGGTGACGTGTTACATGTCAAACATATACTTTTCCCATTGTGGCTTTATCGCTCAACAAATGTCACCGAGGTCTTCTCTGAACAATAAAAGGGATCCACAAAAGCTCATGCAGTACGTCATTGCTAACTGAGAAAATGACATTTAGAACTTCACAGAGAAGAGCAATAAGAATTTGATCTCTGGGAGTCTCGTGTCTTTATTGCTTTTAATTTTGAGCAGAGTCTGAGGGACAATGGAATTATTTGTTTCATGCTAACTCAGGATTTCCTTACCGAGCTTTAACAAGGGCCCGCGTTTATATGGAGAGGGGTTTGCGTAAAGTTACGTGGAGGCGCAGTCAAGCTGGTAAAAAGGGTCCGCAAAGTAGGGTCCAAGAGGGCAAACAGACTCTGGGGTGAAGCGAACAATTTCAGGGGAAGTGTTGTGTTTAGAAAAATTGAGGAAAAAAACTCAAAAAATAATCAAGAAGAGAAAAAAGTCTGAAGCAGGATCTAACTCCTACTACTTGACACAGCGCCTTGTCAAGACAAACCCGCGTTAGAGCTCACGGCCAACTAAGCAACATGAAAAAATAGAGATAAACACACACATCAAATATGCAATAAATTAAATACCACACGGAGCCCTTTTTTCAAATATTCAGCCCTACCCTATCCTAGAGATACTAGTAGTAATGGGAAAATACAGATACACAATTCCCGAGTTGTGTTTGTACCCCTATGTCAAAGTCATTAGTAAACATTCGTGGAAAACATCGCCAATGGTAGCAAATTTGTAAGGTTCTTTAGCTGGTCGTCAAACAAGAAAATCACTGGAGTCTGTAGAAATGTGGTTTTACAGAAGAATGTTGAGAATACCATGGACAGCTAAGAAGAGTAATGAAAATGTTCTGAAAGATATCACAGCAAAAAGAGAGATAATTTCAAAAATTAGGAAGAAACAATCATCATTTTTTGGCCATGTAATGAGAAGAGGACAGCTGGAATATATTGTAACAACTGGAAAATTGAGGAACGAAGAGATAGAGGGAAGCAAAGAGAAAAGATACAAGACAGCTTAAGAGAATGGCTTGGCAGAAGGTCAACAACAGAAATGATAAATAACTGTCGAGATCGAAAGTTGTGGAGAGACATGATCACCTAAGCCAGCAGGTCCGGTACTTCATGATTATGAGTTGGTCGTGTGCTCTAGCGCAGGTTTGTCGAGGCAGCGTGCGATGTCAAGAAGTACGGGTTCAATCCGGCTACTGTGTGTTTATTGTTCTTTCTTATTTTGTTGTTGATTATTCGTATTTTCTCTTTTGAGTGTTGTAAACATTACTCTTCTCTTGTTTGAGTGTTGTAAACATTACTCTTCTCTTGTTTGAGTGTTGTAAACATTACTCTTCCACTGAAATGATTCGCAGATCTATCGTCCCGAAAGTCTTCTCTCTCCTCCCCTCCCCCACCCCACCCCCAATGATAATTCATTTATTGTTTTTTATCTCTGGGGTGAATGCGGTCAGCGACCCACAGCTACTGATGGCTGGATCTTCTCCAACCCACACCCCCGTGGGTTTGTCGCGACCCCACTGACAGATTTAGTCAACCTTTTCCATTTTTCTCTATTTTTCAGTCATTATTTAGAACGCTGCAAAGTCAAAGCCTGCCAATTTTATGTTATCATCACATCTTTTTTGTTTTGCCTACCTCTTCTTCTCGGTCCTTTCATAGTCCCTTTTAGAATTGTCTTTACTAGGCTTTCAAGAAACGTGGCCAAGCCATTTCCTTTTAGAATTGTCTTTACTAGGCTTTCAAGAAACGTGGCCAAGCCATTTCCTTTTAGAATTGTCTTTACTAGGCTTTCAAGAAACGTGGCCAAGCCATTTCCTTTTAGAATTGTCTTTTCTATGCTTTCAAGAAACGTGGCCAAGCCATTTCCTTTTAGAAATGTCTTTACTAGGCTTTCAAGAAACGTGGCCAAGCCATTTCCTTTTAGAAATGTCTTTTCTAGGCTTTCAAGAAACGTGGCCAAGCCATTTCCTTTTAGAATTGTCTTTACTAGGCTTTCAAGAAACGTGGCCAAGCCATTTCCTTTTAGAATTGTCTTTACTAGGCTTTCAAGAAACGTGGCCAAGCCATTTCATTGTGCATTTCTTCACAATAATCTCAATCACTGCGAATTTTTCGTTTATCATCGTCACTGTTGGGGTAGGTGATCATGTCTCTCCACAACTTTCGATCCCGACAGTTATTTATCATTTCTGTTGTTGACCTTCTGCCAAGTCATTCTCTTAAGCTGTTTGGTATCTTTTCTCTTTGCTTCCCTCTATCTCTTCGTCCCTCAATTTTCCCAGTTGTTATAAAATATTCCATTTGTTCCCTTCTCATTACATGGCCAAAGAAATGATGATTGTTTCTTCCTAATATTGGAAATTAGCTCTCTTTTTGCTTTGGCCTCTTTCAGAACATTTTCATTATTCTTCTTAGCTGTCCATGGTATTCTCAACATTCTTCTGTAAAACCACACTTCTACAGCCTTCAGTGATTTTCTTGTCTGTTGTCCATGATTCACAGCCATATGTTAATACTGGCCATATATAACGTTTCACTCTCTCTCTCTCTCTGTGATCAAGACTCAATCAGAGTAGGATTCCAGATTCTCTCATGAAGTCAGCTGTCTGTTTAAGTGATTCGATTGCCCCATAAAGTTTCTCTTCCAGGGAGGTGGGTGTGGACCACATTGCTCTTCTCAGGTCTGTGTGCTGGGGGCAACCCTGTAGAACATGTTTTGTAGTCATATTGTCCAGTGTACAGTGGCATAGGCTGGTTGTACCTATTTTGAATTTAGTGAACATGTGATTTCTTATGCAACACACCTATATCAATAGCAATGAGAAAGAGAGTTTATCGGTGCCATGTAGAACCAATTCTGAACTATGGAAGCGAATCATGGACAGTAGACAAATAAATGAAAAGACAATTAGAGGCCACAGAGATGGGATTTCTCAGAAGAATGTTGAAAGTTCCCTGGACAGCTAAAAAGACCATTGAGGAAGTTCTCAAAGAGGACAACACAAAGCGGGAGCTCCTAAAAAAACATCAGAAAGAAGCAATCAACATTTTTCGGGCACATCATGAGAAGAGACAAGTTGGAATACTTGGTTACAACTGGCAAAATAAAAGGAAAGAGAGATCGCGGGCGACAAAGAGAGAAAATACTGGTTCTTCGTGTCATGGCATGGAAAACGGTCAACAACAGAACTGATACAATGCACTGTAGATAGAAGATTGTGGAAGGACATAATCGCCTACGCCAACCGGTGTGGCACATGATGATGAATAGAGCACCATTCAGCCGTGACTGCTAAGTCAAGTAGGAAATTGCGCTTTGGGTATCACAACACTTTTTAGGTGGGGTTTTCATTAATGCGGGATAAATTATGACGTCGAGTGCTTTAGGCTGGTTGCACTTAATGGGGAAATATTGAACGAAAGTATCTGTGATGGAATCTATAGATGGGGCATGCTGGTTCGTTTTTGATTTAACCGGTTGTTGTTGGTGTGAGTACAGAGTAAGAATAGTGTATGGAGGTGTTTTACATGTGGAAGAGGTAGTCACATGGTTTAGAATATTAGTAAGGTTGTGAAAGAAACTGGGAAAGACTGGCCTCAGATCGCACGCAGTGCATGGAGAACACAAATTTAAAAAAAAACGGCACAACGTTCGAGCCAGCGATGATGTCAAATTTAGAAGACAAAAGACGTAGAAGAAAGGAGACGAGGCTAAGTACCACAACTGAGTCTTGTTCCTTTTGCAGTCGGATGGGTCTATTTAGCATTGGTGGAGTCAGTCACTAGAGAAGTTGGTAACTAAAACAACACAATACACCAGAGTATAACAACACAATACACCAGAGTATAACAACACAATACACCAGAGTATTACCAAATTACAGACTAATCTATGGGAGTCGCTATAGCTCAGTGGTTAGAGAACTGGACTACAAAGGACAAGAGGTAGGGTTCGATCCCAACCGACGGCTTCCAGGTTCACATAGTCTTAAATGGGTACCGGATTTTTTTTTCTGGGAAAGTAAAGCGACATGGGCGTAATACCGACCACATTACCCCAAAAATCATGTGCTAAAGGTCAGTAAAATTTATGGTCACTAACACCATATTCCCTATACGCCACTTGGCGTGACGGCTCACTAACACCATATTCCCTATACGCCACTTGGCGTGACGGGTCACTAACACCATATTCCCTATACGCCACTTGGCGTGACGGCTCACTAACACCATATTCCCTATACGCCACTTGGCGTGACGGCTCACTAACACCATATTCCCTATACGCCACTTGGCGTGACGGGTCACTAACACCATATTCCCTATACGCCACTTGGCGTGACGGGTCACTAACACCATATTCCCTATACGCAACTTGGCGTGACGGCTCACTAACACCATATTCCCTATACGCCACTTGGCGTGACGGGTCACTAACACCATATTCCCTATACGTTACTTGGCGTGACGGCTCACTAACACCGTATTCCCTATACGTCACTTGGCGTGACGGCTCACTAACACCGTACTCCCTATACGTCACTTGGCGTGACTGCTCACTAACACCGTATTCCCTATACGTCACATGGCGTGACTGCTCACTAACACCGTATTCCCTATATGTCACATGGCGTGACTGCTCACTAACACCGTATTCCCTATACGTCACTTGGCGTGACGGCTCACTAACAACGTATTCCCTATACGTCACATGGCGTGACTGCTCACTAACACCGTATTCCCTATACGTCACATGGCGTGACTGCTCACTAACACCGTATTCCCTATACGTCACATGGCGTGACTGCTCACTAACACCATATTCCCTATACGTCACATGGTGTGATTGCTCACTAACACCGTATTCCCTATACGTCACTTGGCGTGACGGCTCACTAACACCGTATTCCCTATACGTCACTTGGCGTGACGGCTCACTAACACCGTATTCCCTATACGTCACTTGGCGTGACGGCTCACTAACACCATATTCCCTATACGTCACTTGGCGTGACGGCTCACTAACACCATATTCCCTATACGCCACTTTGCGTGACGGCTCACTAACACCATATTCCCTATACGTCACTTTTCGTGACGGCTCACTAACACCATATTCCCTATACGTCACTTGGCGTGACGGCTCACTAACACCATATTCCCTATACGCCACTTTGCGTGACGGCTCACTAACACCATATTCCCTATACGTCACTTTTCGTGACGGCTCACTAACACCATATTCCCTATACGTCACTTGGCGTGACGGCTCACTAACACCATATTCCCTATACGCCACTTTGCGTGACGGCTCACTAACACCATATTCCCTATACGTCACTTTTCGTGACGGCTCACTAACACCATATTCCCTATACGTCACTTGGCGTGACGGCTCACTAACACCATATTCCCTATACGCCACTTGGCGTGACGGCTCACTAACACCATATTCCCTATACGCTACTTGGCGTGACGGCTCACTAACACCATATTCCCTATACGTCACTTGGCGTGACGGCTCACTAACACCATATTCCCTATACGTCACTTGGCGTGACGGCTCACTAACACCATATTCCCTATACGTCACTTTCCGTGACTGGGGTACTTTACTTACTTTTTTAAAGAAAGCCCACATGTGAGAAACAACAGGTAAGAGGAAAAAAGGAAGACCCAGAGAGACACTGAGAAGAACATTGATGAGAGAGGCAAGAGCAGCAGGAATCGGCTCTCTCAATGAGATAGAGCTGCTTGCACAGAACCAAGACAAATGGTGATATTTGATAAAATATCTTGAAAAGAATTGAAAACTGCTAGAACAGAAATGTAGATAAGAGAAGGAGTTGGTTATTTGGTTATGGAAGGCCCCGGTATGACTGCAAACGAATTAAAATCCATAATTGTTCAACCGCCCGTGCCAGTGTTACCATCCGATTTAATGTCTCATCTCCCAAACAAAGAAGGGTAACTGTAGTCCCCATCGTAGCAGTCTCAGCACACGCCAAAAGACATAAGGCGAAACCGCGCGGAGAGGGAACACAGCCAATTGTTCCCTGTCATACGATATCATCACTCATCGTAAACAATTGGAATATCGAAAAATGATCAAAAGGGAAGAGACACACAGCTCACGGTGTGCACAGAGCACTTAACTCAGTAGCTCCTGCAACAAGCCGGACTTGGAATATGAGGAAACTGCAACAAGGAACACTTTTCATACATAGTCTTCAATTGTTCCTGCAGCCTATCCACCATATACCGGAAGTTCACGTCCTCTTGAAAATGATGATCGTTGTATTCTTTAAAAAAATGTATAGCGCTTGATGATGTTAGGCCATCGTTGTTGACTCCAATTCCGAACGTATAGACACACAGTTAGTCGTCAGATTATCCCCGTTGCATATCAAACAACAGACCGTAAGATTAGCGTACGGCCGGTCTAGGGATGTACAATGAGCCATTACGATGACGTAGCACACAAAAATGTCGTACTCACAACAATTTCGCTCCTTTTAGATTCCTCATTACTCTAGTGAAAGCAGCTTACGACGAACAAAACACAGTGCAAATTCCTAAAGAGATAAAAATGCGGCTGACGTAGTAGTTTACATTAATAAGCAACATGGAAGTAACTTGCGTAAAGGAATTCCAACAACGGTCATGAACAGCACCATTGTGACGTAAAGCGCAGATCAAGTCTAGACGGTGGAAGGTCTCATTCACAACACTTGATTTTCAAAAAGTGACTGTTGCCGGCGTACGACTTCGCTTTAGCGATACAGATGTAATAAGTAGAATTACATTTTTTACTTTAATGCAGAAAAGTGCAATGGAAAACCGAAATTAATCAGATCCCGAATGCACTTTCTGCAGCGATCGAGAGAACGTGATCTAGATCCACCATCTTTACAACGGAAGTCCTAAAGAGGAGTATCTTGGTCTACGCCCCATGGGCCGGCTAAAGCTCGAAAGGTCAATAGATGGATAGATATTAGCCAGATTTTAGTCAAGTATAAAGTGACAGTTGAGTATAAAGTGATAATAAAGTACAATGTGATAGTTAATGAAAGATAAATGTTTAACAACAAAATAACCGCTAATGACGAAAAATCTGTTAAGTGCAAAATGACAAGTATAATGGGACTCTTAATTACACTGTGAAATCCGTGAACTTAGTGGGAGAGGGACAGACTCCAGCTGTTTTAGTAATGTGACACTTAAAGCCAATGTGACATTCATGAACGTAGTATTTATAAAGGAACAAAGTACGAGCTATTGTGACAAGTGACACTTAAGAAAAAGTGACACTGGATGACTAACCGAATTCTCAAATTCTTCCACCACCAACATTCTTCAATATCCAGGTGGATTATTCCCAATTCTTGACATTCAACTATCCACAAAACATGTCCATAATCGTCACATCAGCTTAAAAGCTAAGTCAAGATTTGCTATCTTTGATAAAAGACAAAGAGCCAAACTGATCCAATCCTTCCCTTCTAACCGCATATATAAACCAAGCCGATCTTAACTGCACAATAATATACGAACAGGTCTCAGCGGTCTTAAGAGCTTATAGATAACACGCTGAACTATTTTCCTGATAAAGCTATGGTGTAATCAAGACTAAAGAATTCGGCCTCAATATTAAAATTGTTTTGTAAATACAACAAATGTTGTAGATTGATGTCTATTTTTATATTCTTCTCAACATAGATTACACGGCAAGAGAACTCGTTTTGTCTTATTGGTTAATTCAGCTCCGAGGGCTGTGGTATGTCATCCTATCTTGCCGGCGTATCATTTTCGCCAACATCACAAGATACCGACACAACAGAACTTGTTCTTGGATCGTCAGTTTCCTCTAGAGTTTCATCAGAGTTTGAACCAGCAGCGCAATTACCGTCTTCATTATCTACGCCACAGAGAGAGCCATCTTCGTCGTATTTTGCTGGAGATACGCTAGAGACTGACATCTCCCACAGTGAGAAGCTACTAGATAACACAGACAGTAGTCAACAGGCTTACGTTAAGTTGGACTCACAGCAACAGGAGCATAGCCACCGACTTCCGACAGTTAGACCCGTCGACAGTAAAAGTAGAAGAAATACTTGCAGGATGGCGACAAGTTTTGAAGATATTTCCAGTCTCCGTTTGTGGAAGGGAGTTGTGGCCGAGTTTGTTGGCACGCTACTGTTGACCATGGTAGGATGCGGTTCCTGTATTAACCTCAGGGGGAGTGAGAATGTCACGTCTCCTGTGGTACAAATTGCATTATGCTTTGGGCTCAGCGTCGGCACTATCGTCTGGTCCATAGGTCATGTGTCGGGTGGACACATAAACCCTGCTGTGACAATAGCTATGTTCGCAACCAGGAAAATCAGCTTAGCCAAGGCAGTGTTTTTCATATTATGCCAGGTAAGTTTTCCGTTTAGTGCGTGTTCTTTTTAAATTGTTTCATTATTACTGGCACCAGCTGTTGGGAAATTAAAGATTTTCATTTATTTTTAGTGATACCGGGGCCTTCGACTAACTACAGCAGTTTGCTTGTTGTTGTTGTTGTTGCTGTTGTTGTTGTTGTTGTTGTTGTTGCTGTTGTTGTTGCTGTTGTTGTTGTTGTTGCTGTTGTTGTTGTTGTTGTTGTTGTTTTTGTTGTTGTTGTTGTTGCTATTGTTGTTGTTGTTGTTGTTGTTTTTGTTGTTGTTGTTGTTCTTGTTGTTGTTTTTGTTGTTGTTGTTGCTGTTGTTGTTGTTGTTGCTGTTGCTGTTGTTGTTGTTGTTGTTGTTGCTGTTGCTGTTGTTGTTGTTGTTGCTGTTGTTGTTGTTGTGCTGTTGTTGTTGTTGTTGTTGTGCTGTTGCTGTTGCTGTTGCTGTTGTTGTTGTTGCTGTTGTTGTTGTTGTTGTTGCTGCTGTTGTTGTTGTTGCTGTTGCTGTTGTTGTTGTTGTTGCTGTTGTTGTTGTTGTTGTTGTTGTTGTTGCTGTTGCTGTTGCTGTTGTTGTTGCTGTTGTTGTTGTTGCTGTTGTTGTTGTTGCTGTTTTTATTGTTGTTGTTGTTGCTGTTGCTGTTGCTGTTGTTGTTGTTGTTGCTGTTGTTGTTGTTGCTGTTGTTGTTGCTGCTGTTGTTGTTGCTGTTGTTGTTGTTGTTGTTGTTGTCGTTGTTGCTATTGTTATTGTTGTTGCTGTTGTTGTTGCTGTTGCTGTTGTTTTTGTTGTTGTTTTTGTTGTTGTTGTTGCTGTTGTTGTTGTTGCTGCTGCTGTTGTTGTTGTTGTTGTGCTAATACCACGAGTTGATTCAAACAGAAGATCTTAGACTCAAGAATTTTATGTGTATGGCCGTATGGCTCTCTTGACATTCTAGACTTTTCCTGGAGAAGATAAAGTTCGTTTTGTCCCAAGCTAAAGACGCGATAGCTCAGTGGTTAGTGAACTGGACTACAAAGGACAAGAAGTAGGGTTCGATCTCAATCGACGGGTTTCAGTTCACCCAGCCATTAATGGGTACTTGATTTTTTTCTGGGAAAGTAAAGCGGCACGGTCGTAATACCGACCACATTAACCCAAAAATCATGTGCCGAAGGTCTGTAAAATTTATGGTCACCAGCACCATATTCCCTAAACGCCACTTGGCGTGACGGGGGCTCTTTACTTTACTTTACTTTACTTTACTAGAACACAGAAACTAACAACGGAATGAAGAATCTAGCTAGAACACAGAAACTAACAACGGAATGAAGAATCTAGCTAGAACACAGAAACTAACAACAGAATGAAGAATCTAGCTAGAACACAGAAACTAACAACAGAATGAAGAATCTAGCTAGAACACAGAAACTAACAACGGAATGAAGAATCTAGCTAGAACACAGAAACTAACAACGGAATGAAGAATCTAGCTAGAACACAGAAACTAACAACGGAATGAAGAATCTAGCTAGAACACAGAAACTAACAACGGAATGAAGAATCTAGCTAGAACACAGAAACTAACAACGGAATGAAGAATCTCGCTAGAACACAGAAACTAACAACGGAATGACGAATCTAACTAACGATAACACGAACCATGTATGACATTTAACAAACATGAAGTGGCAGCTGTATATGGTAAGCAAGGAACATGTAAATAATTGCAGTGCTGCGGTAAAGCTGGTAGGAAAGGAACCAAAGGTCAAATAAACTGAACAAATAATAAAACATGGATATGTATTTTATATGTCTGGAAAGGCACAATGTATAAGACAACAAAAGTATCGGTTACAAACAGCTGTGAGAACTTGTTGATCTCAGAAGTAATATAAGAACTTTATATCTAAAGTCCAATGCTGTGTGTAAATAAGTAAAACGTAAAACAATCATTCAAGAAATTAAATGACTAAAAAGCATTTAAATACAAAAGAAAAACATTTTAATTGTGTACCGTAAAGTGGGAGATAAAAGCACTGAGTAAACCCTGGGCAAATAAGGGCAAACATTTATTGACATAATTCGTGTTTGGATATTCCCGATAGTTTTTATTCGATTTAAATCCGGTATTAATTTATGTCCAACTAAGTCTGGTATAAGGAGTTGCTATAAATAGCATAGACAGGAGAAATGGTAAACTGACATGTAAAGGGACAGACATAAAGATAGACAGAAAGATATATATATATATATATATAAACAGACATACAGATAGGTAAACAGACAAATACACGAACGTATAGACGAAGGGTAGATAGGTTAATACACATATAGAAGGACAAACACAAGCAGGTAGACAGGCGGATAAATAAATAAATAGATAGATAGACAGACAGACAGACAGACAGACAGACAGACAGACAGACAGACAGACAGACAGACAGACAGACAGACAGACAGACAGATAGACAGATAGATAGATAGATAGATAGATAGATAGATAGATAGATAGATAGATAGATAGATAGATAGATAGATAGATAGATAGATAGATAGATAGATAGATAGATAGATAGATAGATAGATAGATAGATAGATAGATAGATAGATAGATAGATAGATAGATAGATAGATAGATAAGATAGATAGATCTGTCCCAGACTTCTATCCCAGGCTATGCTGTGAAACTACTAGTCCAGCCCAGAGGTACTGCAATACTGGATCCTCTATATCAGTAACAGCCACCACTACGGGGAACACGGCGATCCTAGCTTCTGTTAGCCAGCCTGTTTTGTTATAGACTCAATACTAGGTCCTCTATATCAGTAACAGCCACCACTACAGGGAACACGTCGATCCTAGCTTCTGTTAGCCAGCCTGTTTTGACGCAGACTGTTACCAGGGGAGACCACGAGGAGGTAGAACTGCTAGGTCTTGGTCAGCTGATGGAGCGCCGACCCTGCTATTGCGACCGTTGGTCGTAGGCGCTTCTGCTCCCCCATCACGTAGCAAGTAAGGACGCTTCTGTCGGGAGAAGGTGGGTTCTATCAGATAGCAAGAAAAGTTGGCTTCTGTCAGGAGAAGGTGGGTTCTATCAGATAGCAAGAAAAGTTGGCTTCTGTCAGGAGAAGGTGGGTTCTATGAGGTAGCAAGAAAAGTTGGCTTCTGTCAGGAGAAGGTGGGTTCTATGAGGTAGCAAGAAAAGTTGGCTTCTGCCAGGAAAAGGTGGGTTCTATGAGGTAGCAAGAAAAGTTGGCTTCTGTCAGGATGAGGTGGGTTCTAATCACTTCAGGGTCAAGGATTTTTTTAAATCGATGGATGAAATTTCAACTCTAACCTGAACACATCATTACGACTGCACTGGGCATGCGGTCTTCATCCTCCGGTCCTTATAAGTTTCTCTGACGGACGCTACAGATGGGGGATTAGTGCTGTACAGATAGAGGCCGACGCTAACAGAGACGCCCAACAGGATTGAACGTTGTCAGCGACTCGTAGCGACTGATGGCTTGCGCCTGGATCGGTGAACCAAAACTATCTAGACCCAGATCCACCTCTTCGCAGTGCCCCTAGAAACAGATTAACCAGTCTAGTCTAGTCACGTGTGTCGGGGACTGAGAGGGAAGGCAACCCGGTACTCAAAAACGCCGTGAAGTTGGATGTGCTGGGTTGAAACACGCAAATATCACAGCCAAGCTGAAAGCTCAACACAATACATCTATGCCCAGTTAACGTCCTTTCAAGGGCGGATGACTAATAGATGTTTCTTTAGTCATCGTATGAATACATACAAGCAAAAAAAAAAAAAAAGCAATACAAATTTGACTCCACGTTTTTGATGTTCCCAATTAATAAACCCATATAAAGTACACAACTTTGATACAAATACAGACACCAGTCGGGCGCTTAGTCACGAAATGCAACACGCAATAAGAGCCGAAGAGTTTCAACAACGATTGTTATCTCATTATGGTTGCATATCTGGCATCGCCCCATCGTATGTGAATATCTGTTGCAGCTGTGCCCAAGTTCTGTTTCATGTCCCATCAAATAGCAGTAACATGACCATAAACTGTGGTGTTTGTGAGTAGCTCTCGATTCGACTGATGATCTCATCTGATTCATAAATGTGAATGACTGAAAGTTCCCGAACAGGTTGAGTAGATTGAAAGTGTAAATGGATTAAATATTCACTGTCAGAGGAATGACTGAAAGTTCCCGAACAGCTTGAGTAGATTGAAAGTGTAAATGGATTAAATATTCACTGGCAGAGGTTAAAAAAAAACAAAAATGAAAACAATATGGATATCTATCTATCTATCTATCAGTCTGTCTGTCTGTCTGTCTGTCTGTCTGTCTGTCTGTCTGTCTGTCTGTCTGTCTGTCTGTCTGTCTGTCTATCTATCTATCTATCTATCTATCTATCTGTCTATCTGTCTGTCTGTCTGTCTGTCTGTCTGTCTGTCTGTCTGTCTGTCTGTCTGTCTGTCTGTCTGTCTGTCTGTCTGTCTGTCTGTCTGTCTGTCTGTCTGTCTATCTATCTATCGTCCTTTCGAGCCGAAGACGGCACATAGGGCAGAACCACAATCTCAAAAACAGAAACCTTGCGTGCCAAAGTGGCACATATTGCAGGGATCACTGCTTCTAAAATCTATGGCTGTTTCCATAACAATACTTTTTACAATGACAGCTTGTCAAGCCATCGATCAACCTCCTTAGTCGCCTCTTACGATATGCCTGGAAGGTCACAGTGTCACTATTCTTTACTTCCCACATAATGAGGCCCAGGTAACACACGGGAGATATGAATATACTGAAGGTATATTAAAAGACTAAAATAATATGAAGGATTGGCTTATAAACACCATTCTACAGAGGAAATTAAAATACGGTGGCCACGTCAAAGGACAGCGGGCTGGAAAGAATAATAAAGGAAGGTATGGTTCCTAGCCGATAAATTAGGGGTAGACCAAGAAGAAGGTGGTTTCAAGATGTAAAGGAGATCTTGAACTGAGACCAGAATTTTGAGATATGGCTAGAGACAGAGATTCTTAAAGACGAGCTGTGATAATGCAACGTTCTGTGGGAAATCTGTCTAGAGACAGAGATTCTTACAGACGAGCTGTGATGAATGCAACGTTCTGTGGGAGATCTGTCTAGAGACAGAGATTCTTACAGACGAGCTGTGATGAATGCAACGTTCTGTGGGAGATCTGTCTAGAGACAGAGATTCTTACAGACGAGCTGTGATGAATGCAACGTTCTGTGGGAGATCTGTCTAGAGACAGAGATTCTTACAGACGAGCTGTGATGAATGCAACGTTCTGTGGGAGATCTGTCTAGAGACAGAGATTCTTACAGACGAGCTGTGATGAATGCAACGTTCTGTGGGAGATCTGTCTAGAGACAGAGATTCTTACAGACGGGCTGTGGTGAAAGTAAAGTTCTGTGGGAGATCTGTCTAGAGACAGAGATTCTTACAGACGGGCTGTGATGAATGTAACGTTCTGTGGGAGATCTGTCTAGAGACAGAGATTCTTACAGACGGGCTGTGGTGAAAGTAAAGTTCTGTGGGAGATCTGTCTAGAGACAGAGATTCTTACAGACGAGCTGTGATGAATGCAACGTTCTGTGGGAAATCTGTCTAGAGACAGAGATTCTACAGACGAGCTGTGATGAATGCAACGTTCTGTGGGAGATCTGTCTAGAGACAGAGATTCTTACAGACGGGCTGTGATGAATGCAACGTTCTGTGGGAGATATAGCTAGAGACAGAGATTCTTACAGACGGGCTGTGATGAATGCAACGTTCTGTGGGAGATCTGTGTAGAGACAGAGATTCTTACAGACGGGCTGTGATGAATGTAACGTTCTGTGGGAGATCTGTCTAGAGACAGAGATTCTTACAGACGGGCTGTGGTGAAAGTAAAGTTCTGTGGGAGATCTGTCTAGAGACAGAGATTCTTACAGACGAGCTGTGATGAATGCAACGTTCTGTGGGAGATCTGTCTAGAGACAGAGATTCTTACAGACGGGCTGTGATGAATGTAACGTTCTGTGGGAGATCTGTCTAGAGACAGAGATTCTTACAGGCGGGCTGTGGTGAAAGTAAAGTTCTGTGGGAGATCTGTCTAGAGACAGAGATTCTTACAGACGAGCTGTGATGAATGTAACGTTCTGTGGGAGATCTGTCTAGAGACAGAGATTCTTACAGGCGGGCTGTGGTGAAAGTAAAGTTCTGTGGGAGATCTGTCTAGAGACAGAGAGCTGTGGTGAATGCAGCGGGCAGTGAGAAGAAGAAGGGGATGAAGAAGTGGAGAATGAAGAAGTGAAGGATGAAGAAGTCAAAGAGGAGGAAGTGAAGGATGAAGAAGTGGAGAATGAAGAAGTGAAGGATGAAGAAGTCAAAGAGGAGGAAGTGAAGGATGAAGAAGTGAAGGATGAAGAAGTGAAGAATGAAGAAGTGAAGGATGAAGAAGTGGAGAATGAAGAAGTGAAGGATCAAGAAGTGGAGAATGAAGAAGTGAAGGATGAAGAAGTGGAGAATGAAGAAGTGAAGGATGAAGAAGTGGAGAATGAAGAAGTGAAGGATGAAGAAGTGGAGAATGAAGAAGTGAAGGATGAAGAAGTCAAAGATGAGGTAGTGAAGGATGAAGAAGTGGAGAATGAAGAAGTGGAGAATGAAGAAGTGAAGGATGAAGAGGTGAAGGTTGAAGAAGTGAAGGATGAAGAAGTGAAGGATGAAGAAATCAAAGATGAAGAAGTGAAGAATGAAGAAGTGAAGGATGAAAAAGTGAAGGATGAAGAAGTGAAGGATGAAGAAGTGGTGAATGAAGAAGTGAAGGTTGAAGAGGTGAAGAATGAAGAAGTGAAGGATAAAGAAGTGAAGAATGAAGAAGTGAAGAATGAAAAGTTAAGGTTGAAAAAGTGAAGGATGAAGAGGTGAAGAATGAAGAAGTGAAGGAGGAAGAAGTGAAGGATGAAGAAATGAAGAATGAAGGATGAAGAAGTGAAGGATGAAGTAGTGAAGAATGAAGAGGTGGATAATATAGAAGTGGAAAATGAAGAAGTGAAGGATGAAGAAATGAAGAATGAAGAAGTGAAGGATGAAGAAGTGAAGGATGAAGAAATGAACAAGTGAAAGATGAAGAAGTGAAGGATGAAGTAGTGAAGGATGAAGAAGTGGAGAATGAAGAAGTGAAGGATGAAGTAGTGGAGGATGAAGCAGTGGAGAATGAAGAAGTGGAGGATGAAGAAGTGGAGAATGAAGAAGTGGAGGATGAAGAAGTGGAGAATGAAGAAGTGAAGGAAGAAGAAGTCAAAGATGAAGAAGTGGAGAATGAAGAAGTGGAGGATGAAGAAGTGGAGAATGAAGAAGTCAAAGATGAAGAAGTGGAGAATGAAGAAGTGGAGAATGAAGTAGTGAAGGATGAAGAAGTCAAAGTTGAAGAAGTGAATGATGAAGAAGTGAAGGATGAAGAAGTGGAGAATGAAGAAGTGAAGGATGAAGAAGTGGAGAATGAAGAAGTGAAGGATGAAGAAGTGCAGAATGAAGAAGTGAAGGATGAAGAAGTGAAGGAAGAAGAAGTCAAAGATGAAGAAGTGGAGGATGAAGAAGTCAAAGATGAAGAAGTCAAAGATGAAGAAGTGAAGGATGAAGAAGTGGAGAATGAAGAAGTGAAGGATGAAGAAGTGAAGGATGAAGAAGTCAAAGATGAAGAGGTGAAGGATGAAGAAGTGGAGAATGAAGTAGTGAAGGATGAAGAAGTCAAAGATGAAGAGGTGAAGGATGAAGAAGTGGAGAATGAAGTAGTGAAGGATGAAGAAGTCAAAGATGAAGAAGTCAAAGATGAAGAAGTGAAGGATGAAGATGTCAAAGAGGAAGAAGTGAAGGATGAAGAAGTGGAGAATGAAGAAGTGAAGGATGAAGAAGTGGAGAATGAATAAGTGAAGGATGAGGAAGTCAAAGATGAGGTAGTGAAGGATGAAGAAGTGGAGAATGAAGAAGTGAAGGATGAAGAAGAGAAGGATGAAGAAGTGGAGAATGAAGAAATCAGAGATGAAGAAGTGAAGGATGAAGAAGTGGAGAATGAAGAAGTGAAGGATGAAGAAGTGGAGAATGAAGAAGTGAAGGATGAAGAAGTGAAGTATGAAGAAGTGGAGAATGAAGAAGTGAAGGATGAAGAAGTCAAAGATGAAGAAGTGAAGGATGAAGAAGTGCAGAATGAAGAATTGAAGGATGAAGAAGTCAAAGAGGAAGAAGTGAAGGATGAAGAAGTCAAAGAGGAAGAAGTGAAGGATGAAGAAGTGGAGAATGAAGAAGTGAAGGATGAAGAAGTCAAAGATGAGGTAGTGAAGGATGAAGAAGTGGAGAATGAAGAAGTGAAGGATGAAGAAGAGAAGGATGAAGAAGTGGAGAATGAAGAAGTGGAGAATGAAGAAGTGAAGGATGAAGAAGTGAAGGATGAAGAAGTGGAGAATGAAGAAGTGAAGTATGAAGAAGTGGAGAATGAAGAAGTGGAGAATGAAGAAGTGGAGAATGAAGAAGTGAAGGATGAAGAAGTGAAGGATGAAGAAGTGGAGAATGAAGAAGTGGAGAATGAAGAAGTGAAGGATGAAGAAGTGAAGGATGAAAAAGTGGAGAATGAAGAAATCAAAGATGAAGAAGTGAAGGATGAAGAAGTGGAGAATGAAGAAGTGAAGGATGAAGAAGTGGAGAATGAAGAAGTGAAGGATGAAGAAGTGAAGTATGAAGAAGTGGAGAATGAAGAAGTGGAGAATGAAGAAGTGAAGGATGAAGAAGTGGAGAATGAAGAAGTGGAGAATGAAGAAGTGAAGGATGAAGAAGTGAAGGATGAAGAAGTGGAGAATGAAGAAGTGGAGAATGAAGAAGTGAAGGATGAAGAAGTGGAGAATGAAGAAATCAAAGATGAAGAAGTGAAGGATGAAGAAGTGAAGGATGAAGAAGTGGAGAATGAAGAAATCAAAGATGAAGAAGTGGAGGATGAAGAGTGAAGAATGAAGAAGTGAAGGATGAAGCAGGAGAGGGACGATGAGGATGAAGAGGAAGAAGAAGAAGAGGTGGAGGATGAAGAAGTGAAGAATGAAGAAGTGAAGACTCCGTCAGCTTTATTCTTCTTTTTACTCTCCTTTTCCTCTTCTACTCTTTCTTCTTCTTGTCATGTTTTGAGTATAAGTTTTGTTATTGAGTGAAGGAAATAAGGTTAACCGATGGCAGAGATAGTAAAACCGGTCTACTAAAAGATGGCGCCAGTCGATTCCCGTTAAAATAAATAGTATTTATGTTTCTGATATCAAATAGACACTAACCTGAGCATTCCACGGCGGCAGCACTCTGCATGCGTCCTATATTCCAAGTCTTCTCATATTCCACCTTTTCCGCATTTCCCCGTCTTCTCCCCTCACCTTTCCTATAGATCACAAGCAAAAATAAAATAAACCTTGTTTTCTATTTTATCTCATATTTCATTTTCTTGGCAGTAAAAACAAATAGAAAAATCAGTGAACTGTCCACATTGTGTAATCTAAAAGGTAAAACAAAAATTAAACATAATTTCTTTTACATTTAGTTTGTACTTATTCTTGACAGAATGCCCCTGGTCTGACTCACGCCATGTCTCTATAATGCCAATGCTCTCTCTCAGCTTTATTCTTCTACTTATTCTCATTTTCTTCTTCTACTTTTACTTCATCTTGTCCCTGCCAGTTTTCTTCTTCATTTTTTTTCTTCTTGTCCCTGCCAGTTTTCTTCTTCTTTTTCTCCTCTTCTTTTTCGTCATCATTATCACAGTCTACTTCTTCTTCTACTCCTTTTTCCTGTCGGTTTCCTTCGTCCTTCTTCTTGTCTGTTGCCTTCTTCAACTTTTCTTCCTCTTCATCCACCTCTTCCCACTCCTGCTTCATACTTCACTTCTTCATCATCTTCTTCTTCTCTCTGTCCGTTTCTTCTTCCTCTTCTCATTTCTTCTTTTTCACCCTCCTCTCCTCGTTCAGTGCTCAGTCTCCTATACTCAGCACATCATATAGAAGTACACGTACTAGCCACCACTATAAACATAACACGTACTAGCCCCCACTATAAACATAACACGTACTAGCCACCACTATAAACATAACACGTACTAGCCACCACTATAAACACAACACGTACTAGCCACCACTATAAACTTAACACGTACTAGCCACCACTATAAACATAACACGTACTAGCCACCACTATAAACATAACACGTACTAGCCACCACTATAAACATAACACGTACTAGCCACCACTATAAGCATAACACGTACTAGCCACCACTATGAACATAACACGTACTAGCCACCACTATAAACATAACACGTACTAGCCACCACTATAAACATAACACGTACTAGCCACCACTATAAGCATAAATCTAAGCTGAAGGTCATCCTAAGTAACCCATAGTTGACTTAACAAGAGATAACAAACGAGAGATTGTTAATAACCTGTTGGAGTTATCTAGTCGCGTGCCTGTCGCTAATTACTGTTACCATGTGCTGTCTCTACATTGCTGTTTAGCTGTCATTCTGTCAAATTGTCAATTTTAAAATTTTGTTTTCTGACTCGTAGGTTTTCTACTCTTGAAAGTTAACGATTCTTGTTTTCGTCATGTGCACATTATCAGGCTAGGCAATTTCAGATGAGATGTCTCAAATGCCATCTAAGTTATCATGTCATATTTAGTGTCATGTTATTTACATCATTTTCAACACTGTAAGAATAGGAAGTATGATGGATGTGACTGTAAAAGGTAAAGTACTCACCGTCACATAAGTGGCGTATATGGAATATGGTGTTCTATCTATCTATTGACATTTCGAGCCGTAACCGCCCATAGGGCGTAGACCAAGATACACCTTCTCCTATATGAATTTGTTGTTCTAGCAGTTTTCTTTTAAAGATATTTTATCAAATCTCGCCATCTGTCTCTGTTCTGTGCAAGCAGTTCTATCTCATTGAGGGAGCCGACTCCTGCTGCTCTTGCCTCTCTCATCAATGTTCTCCTCAGTGTCTCCCTGGGTCTTCCTCTTCTTCTTTTACCTGTTGTTTCCCATATGAGGGCTTGCTTTGCTATTCGATTATTATCTCTTCTCATCACATGTCCAACGTATGACCATCGTCTTTTCTTTATTACTGAAGATATTAGTGGTTGATTGGCGATTTCTCTAATTTCCTCGTTTGTTTTGAATTCGTTCCAATATGGTGTTAGTGACCATAAATTTTACAGACCTTCGGCACATGATTCTTGGGGTAATGTGGTCGGTATTACGCCCGTGCCGCTTTACTCCCCCCCCCCCCCCCCCCAAAAAAAAATCAGGTACCCATGAATGGGTGGGTAAACCGGAAGTTTGTATCGTTGAAAACAAAAGATAACAAATGATGAAGTTTTAAAACAACTGAAAATAAAAAGAGAACTACTAAATACAATCAAGACAAGACAAATGAAATTTTTGGGGCATGTTAAAAGACACAACAGCCTACTGAAAGTAATCTTTGAAGGAAAAATACAAGGTAAAAGAGGCAGAGGCAGTCCAAGACTAACATGGACGAGTAACATCAAAAGATGGACAAGTCAATCTATGACAGCCTGCACCATCAAAGCAAGAAACAGAATGGAATGGCGATCCATGGTAGCCAACCTTCGTTGCGGAGAAGGCACACGATGATGATGATGAAACCGGAAGTCGTCGATTGGGATCGAATCCTACCTCTTGTCCTTTGTAATGTGACTGTGGCAGCGGCAAAATTATGACTGAATATCTACTACAATCATATCCAAAATAGAATGAACAGGGAAGGGTCTCGTGGTCATCATCGGTAACATACTAGGGACAAGCTGTATGGAGATGTCACAAACCTTGACTTGACAATCACATGCTTACAACATACTATAATTACTTTAATTGATACATTTAATTAAAATAATACGACTAGAGATGTGGCTGTCATCGGTGCCATATCGAGACAAGCTATATGGAGATGTCACAAACATTGAGCTGACGAATGCTTTTTTCAAACTCATTCAAATTGACGTCTAGAAGTGCGCGCAGCAGAAGGATATGCGACTTAGATTAATCATCAAAATAACCTTTACTGAGATGAAATGTGTCAGACGAATGACAGGAAACAGCAGTCTGAGAGATAAGATCAGAAATGAAGAACCTTAGATTAATCATCAAAATAACCTTTACTGAGATGAAATGTGTCAGACGAATGACAGAAAACAGCAGTCTGAGAGATAAGATCAGAAATGAAGAACCTTAGATTAATCATCAAAATAACCTTTACTGAGATGAAATGTGTCAGACGAATGACAGGAAACAGCAGTCTGAGAGATAAGATCAGAAATGAAGAACCTTAGATTAATCATCAAAATAACCTTCACTGAGATGAAATGTGTCAGACGAATGACAGGAAACAGCAGTCTGAGAAATAAGATCAGAAATGAAGAACCTTAGATTAATCATCAAAATAACCTTTACTGAGATGAAATGTGTCAGACGAATGACAGGAAACAGCAGTCTGAGAAATAAGATCAGAAATGAAGAACCGAGAAAAAAGCTAGGAATAGCCCACGCCATAGATTATATAAAGAAACAACAGATAAAATGGTTTGGCCACGTGACAAGGCAGAAAGATCAAAACACAACACAACGAGCCTTCAATAGACGTGAGAATACCAGACCCAAGGGTCGACCACGAAAAATATGGGTTGATGGAATATTAGAAGCACTAGAAAACATAACAGCAGCAGAGGCGATCAGAAGAGCAAAAGACCGCAAATTATATCTCCCCTCGACGCTGAAAGGCAAATGAAGAAGGAAAGAAGAAAACGCAGAAGAAGATTAACTATAATATTGATCAAAAAAGAGAGAATTGCTGTTGTAGCCATTATCTGGGAGGATCTGATTGACGATAATAAAAACTAATAAAAGTCTCGTATACGTCAGGAGACCTTCCTTAATGGGTGCTTACACAGAATAAAAGAAAGGAAATGGCGGGACAAAATCATTGACTCGCCCTTTTCCCGTTCTGACCACGGTCCACAACACAGGAAAGTCATTTTTCTTTTCTTTAACCAATTTCGATTATTTTGTTTTGGATGTTTTATTACTAGTTAGCTATGTAGGATTAGTTTTATTTACTTACATATCTGTGTGTGCGTGTTGTTTGTTTGTTCCTGCTGAAGGCCTATTGGGCCGAAACGTCGTTCAAATCTGTGGCGTCTACTAATCACGTAAAGCTTTTACCATACAATTTTTTTTTCAATTTTCCCTCCCCCAGGACAAAACCACTAACATAGAATTATAGAAAAGTACCAGTTAAATAGCAGTTTGGGGGATTGGTTGGTCTTGAGGCAAGACGCCGGCCTCGAGACAGAGAGGTTGTGGGTTCAAATCCCGGCTACACCCGATTTTTATTTATGATTTCTCTCTGCGGCAACCACCCCTGGTCTCAGCAGCGAGGCCCGGCTTGAAACGTCAATCACTCATCGACGGAAAAAAAATATGAGTACCTCCGAAGTCGAAGTTATCTGCCTGTACGGCGAGGGACCCTGTGCACACGGCTGCCAGGGAAAATGGATTAATGCGCAAAATTCAGTTCCTAGTCTCTAGGGACTTCGTCAGAGCTAAAAGCTGGCGAAGGACAAAACAGTAGCAGTTAACAAAGGCACTTGATAAGACACACATTGCGGAAGCCAACTGAGAGTTTTACACAACATGCCATTTTCTGGAATCCCCAAGGAAAATGACAAAGAGGAAGACCAAAATATTCTTGCAGAAGACAGATAGAAGCAGAGATGAAGATGGTGGGGAAAACATGGAATGAACTTAAAAGAATGACAAAAAAAGGACGGTTTTGAAAGTGTTTGTCGAAGACCTCTGCTCCATAGGGAGCTTAAAGGTAGAAGAGAAAGACACGTCAGTAAACAATTTTATGTAGTACCAGTCTGAACTTATTGAATCATGAACAATAGGACAACAAGCAAGGAAATAACTGGAGGCTGTAGAATTGTGGTTTTACAGAAGAATGTTGAGAATACCATGGACAGCTAAGAAGAGTAATGAAAACGTTCTAAAAGAGGCCAAAGCAAAAAGAGAGCTAATTTCCAATATTAGGAAGAAACAATCATCATTGTTTGGTCATGTAATGAGAAGAGAACAACTGGAATATATTGTAACAACTGGGAAAATTGAGGGACGAAGAGGTAGAGGGAAGCAAAGAGAAAAAATACCAGACAGCTTAAGAGAATGGCTTGGCAGAAGGTCAACAACAGAAATGATAAATAACTGTCGAGATCGAAAGTTGTGGAGAGACATGATCATCTACGCCAGCAGGTCCGGTACTTGATGATGATACGTCAGGATATATAAGAACATTCCGGAGACGGATTACAAACCTCATAACTTGGTACTGATGAGGCTATTGTACCGAAGTTTAATACAAACTAGGAGAGCGCGTGGCCGAACCGATAACTCGTCGGACTCAAAACCAGAAGAACTTCTTTTTTCTTCTTTCCTTCCTCATCTGCCTTTCAGCGATGATAGAAGATATAATTTGCGGTCTTTTGCTCTTCTGTTCGCCTCTGTTGCTGTTATGTTTCCTAGTGCTTCTAGTATTCCATCGATCTATCTTTTCGTGGTCGACCCTTGGGTCTGGTATTCTCACAACATTTCTTGAAGGCTCGTTGTGTTGTGTTTTGATCTTTCTGTCTTGTCACGAGGCCAAACCATTTTATCTGTTGTTTCTTTATATATTCTATGGCGGGGGCTATTCCTAGCTTGTTTTATCAGTTCATTTGTGATTTGTGTGTTTCATTTGTGATTTGTGTGTTTCATTTGTGATTTGCGTGTTTCATTTGTGATCTGCGTGTTTCATTTGTGATTTGTGTGTTTCATTTGTGATTTGTGTGTTTCATTTGTGATTTGTGTGTTTCATTTATGATTTGTGTGTTTCATTTGTGATTTGCGTGTTTCATTTGTGATTTGTGTGTTTCATTTGTGATTTGTGTGTTTCATTTGTGATTTGTGTGTTTCATTTGTGATTTGTGTGTTTCATTTGTGATTTGTGTGTTTCATTTGTGATCTTATCTCTCAGACTGTTTCAGAACGCTGGTTCGAACATCCGCAAGGTGGCAAGAATTTTCTATCGGGGTTGAAATAACAACTCAGACCCGAAAACCTCGTGGTGAACACACTGGACAGGCGGCCTTTATTCTCCGGGTGGTGAACACACTGGACAGGCGGCCTTTATTCTCCGGGTGGTGAACACACTGGACAGGCGGCCTTTATTCTCCGGGTGGTGAACACACTGGACAGGCGGCCTTTATTCTCCAGTCCTATAAGTTCCTAACCCCCCTTCTATCTCCCCCCCCCCCACCTCCCCAATCGGGCAGATCGCAGTGATGGGAAAATGCTGTTAAGGTCGTTTTTTTTTAAAATGTTGTTATGTTTCTCTCTCTCTCTCTCTCTCTCTCTCTCTCTCTCTCTCTCTCTCTGCGATCAAGACTCAATCAGAGTAGGATTCCAGATTCTCTCATGAAGTCAGCTGTCTGTTTCAGCGAATCGATTGCCCCCTATAGTTTCTCTTCCAGGGAGGTGGGCGTGGACCACATTGCTCTTCTCAGGTCTGTGTACTGGGGGCAATCCTGTAGAATATGTTTTGTAGTCATATTGTCCAGTGTACAGTGGCATAGGCTGGTTGTACCTATTTTGAATTTCGTGAACATGTGATTTCTCATTCTATTGTTCTATTATTTTATTTTGTTATTTTATTTTGTAATGTTATTTAGTTATGTTATTTTGGTTTTTTTATTTTGCTATTTTAATTTGTTATGTTATTTTGTTAGGTTATATTTGTTATGTTATTTTGTTATGTTATTTTCTTATTTTATTTTGTTATTTTAATTTGTTATGTTATTTTGTTATGTTACTTTCCAGTATAACGGACTTAAACGTGATAAGAGAAATCGGCGATTCATTATGTAATAATGAGAAGAGAACGAAATCCATGAGTGTATGAGAGAAGTATGAGAGGGGTTACAGCGAACATGAGGTAAACACGGTTGTGTTCATTAGTGTGTGCCGTCCTCGCACAAAAATGTTCACTAACACCATATTCCCTATACGCCACTTGGCGTGACGGGGCTCTTTACTTTACTTTACTTTACTTTACTTTACTTTACTTTACTTTACTTTACTTTATTTTACTTTACTTTACTTTACTAAGTGGCCACAAAGAATAACAGGAATCACTTTAAATATTGGGGACTGGGTGGTCTAGAGGTAAGTCGCCGGCCTCTGTACAGAAAGGTCCCGAGTTTGAATCCCGCAACAGGTGGTGTGGAATTGTCTCTTCGCATCCGTGGTCTCTTCGGGGATTTATCTTCTGTGGGATGCGAGATCGAATGTCTACCATCTTGGATACCGGCAAGGAGTAACAGGCGGTCCCGTGAGCACTTGCACACGTTAAAGAATCCTTGACAGTTAAAAGGAGAAAAAAAAATTGGTTAAAAATCGCCGCTGTCAGGGCAAAGATTGTTTGTGCCACTGAGTACGGGTTCGATCCTGCTTTTGTCCACATGTTTTCTGTTGTTGATTATTTGTCAATTTGTCCGAGTGCTGTAAACATACCTCTTCCTCTGAATTGATTCGTTAAAGATTGTTAAACAAGTCTACCCATGCTGTACACGGATGTGTCGGGTCGAAAAGCGCAGATGTCGCAACTTTTGCCGTTAACAAGCGGAACAACGTATTCACACTCATTCAACAGTGAGATCTAAGACGAACAGAGTTTACGAATTAAGTTAAACAATCGACCATTTTGTCATCTCAGCAATTAAATAAAGTTAAAAACTTTAAATCAAAACTCGCCCCAGAATTAACACGACACTCGTCACCTCCTCGGTTCACGTCTAACTCAATGAACAAACATCACCAGAAATCTAAACTAACAATACGGATAAATGCTTTTAAAACTTCCATTAAAGCAAATATTTATCTTGCGATTAAATAATTTTGAGTGTTCAATTCCACTTAAGCGATATCTGGACTTGTCGTTGCAGTAGTTGTGCTGTCTGATTATAGTCAAGTGGCAAGCGCATTATTGTGTCTTCTGTTATTTGCGTAAATAGGCGTCTTCTGTCCTCTTGTTAAATTTTCTGTTTAATCACTTTCGTGTCCGCTATGTTTATGTGCTGTTTAGTAATGTTTGAGTGTTGTTTAGTTTTGTTTAGTCAAGTTTGAGTGTTGTTTAGCCAAGTTTGAGGGTTGTTTAGTGTTGTTTACGTGTTGTTTAGTCATGTTTGAGTGTTGCTTAGTTTTGTTTAGTCAAGTTTGAGTGTTGTTTAGTCAAGTTTGAGGGTTGTTTATTGTTGTTTAGTAATGTTTACGTGTTGTTTAGTCATGTTTGAGTGTTGCTTAGTCAAGTTTGAGTGTTGTTTAGTCAAGTTTGAGTGTTGTTTAGTAATGTTTGAGTGTTGTTTAGTGTTGCTTAGCCATGTTTGAGTGTTGCTTAGTCAACTTTGAGTGACGTTTAGTCAAGTTTGAGTGTTGTTTAGTCATGTTTGAGTGTTCCTTAGTCAAGTTTGAGTGTTGTTTAGTCATGATTGAGTGTTGCTTAGTCAAGTTTGAGTGTTGTTTAGCTATGTTTAGTCATGTTTGATTGCTGTTCAGTCACGTTTAATGTTGTTTAGTCATGTTTTAGTGTTTTTTTAGTAATGTTTAGTGTTGTTTAGTAATGTTTAGTGTTGTTTAGTGTTGTTTAGTAATGTCCGATTACTATTTAGGAAATGTTTTATTGCAGCCTGGATGGCCGAGTGCTTAGTGAGCTCGCTTTCTGACCCCAAGGGTTCGGGTTCAATTCTCAGAAGCAGCAGATTTTTTTTTTCAAGCGACAAGACTCCGGGGTTCACCCAGCCTCTAAAAATGGATACCAGGCTGGGAAGTAAAGGTGGCTTTGTGTGATATCAAGTACATCACTCAAATATGTGCGGAGATAGCACAGATATCAAAGGTGGCTTTGTGTGATATCAAGTACATCACTCAAATATGTGCGGAGATAGCACAGATATCAAAGGTGGCTTTGTGTGATATCAACTACATCACTCAAATATGTGCGGAGATAGCACAGATATCAAAGGTGGCTTTGTGTGATATCAACTACATCACTCAAATATGTGCGGAGATAGCACAGATATCAAAGGTGGCCTTGTGTGATATCAACTACATCACTCAAAAATGCGCGGAGATAGCACAGATATCAAAGGTGGCCTTGTGTGATATCAACTACATCACTCAAAAATGCGCGGAGATAGCACAGATATCAAAGGTGGCCTTGTGTGATATCAACTACATCACTCAAAAATGTGCGGAGATAACACAGATATCAAATATTAAAAAAATAATATATATGCTAGGCCGCGAGTATAGCTGTAGAACACCAGGGGTGAAACCAAGAATAGAACAATGTTATATTTGCTGAATATTCTTGGATGGTGCAGAAACATGGATATTAGACAAGAAAATATATACAAAAATGAAGCATTTGAAATTGGGATTTATTGAAGAATAGGAAGAATTGGATGGAAAGAAAAAAAAACAAATTATGAAGTTTTGAAATAACTAAAAATGAAAAGAGAACTACTAAACTCAATTCAAACAAGTCACATGAGATTTTAGGGGAATGTTAAAAGACACAAAGAAGCCGCGATAGCTCAGTGGTTAGTGAACTAGACCACAGAGGACAAGAGGTAGGGTTCGATCCCAACAGACGGCTTCCGGTTCACCGACCCTTTAATGGGTACCGGATTTTTTCCTGGGAATAGTAAAGCGGCACGGGTGTAATACCGACCAGATTACCCAAAAAAATCATGTGCTGAAGGTCTGTAAAATTTAGGGTCACTAACACCATGTTCCCTATATGCCACTTGGCGTGAGGGGGGCACTTTCTTCTGCTTCTTCTTCTACCTTTCAGCTCCCTGTGGAGCACAGGCCTTCAACAAACACTCTCCAAATCGTTATGCTTCTTGCCATTCTTTGAAGATCACTCCATGTCTTCCCCATCATCTTCATCACTGCTTCTATCTGTCTGGTACTTTACTTTACTTTTTTTTAAAAAAAAGACACAGCTGGCTACTAAAATAAATCTTGGAAGGGAAAGAAAAGGTAAAAGCGACAGAGGTAGACCAAGACTAACATTGACGAGTAACATAAAAAGGTGGACAAAAATAACCTATGACAACCTGCAAGAGACAGAATGGATTGACGCTCCATGGTAGCCAACCTTCGATGCCGAGACTGGAACCAAAATGGTGATGATGATGGATGCTTAGTCCTTTGTTTGATATATTTGGTATCTCCATCGTTTGATAACCATGTGTCAGATATATAACAAAAAATATTGACTCTTTCCCGTTTATATCCGTTAATACGTATATCAGTTTATATATCTTAGTTCATGTGTTATAAACACGTCAGTTGTTGTTGACTTGAGTCACAGGTGTTGTTTGTGCTGTGACTTTGAAGTTGTGTTATCAAGGTCAGCGCGAAAGTTAAAACAATGCTAGTCTCACTCTGTGTAACGACAAACGCTTGTTTTTATTTAATAAACTGGTAAGGTTGTGTTATATCTCCAAACTATTTGTTGTCAAGTGTAACACTGGGGTCACATTTAACTTGATTCGTCGCCTGTGTTACTGATTAGGGTTGCAAGGTAGTCGACACTTTTCTCATAATTTGCAAAACACGTTTTGGCGAGACCTGTGACATGTGTGGAGATGGGGAATTCCCGATTGCAGTAAAACTGATCCAATGAACAGAACGTTTAACTGTAACCACCTGACGCATTCGTGAGTCCAACCACAGTGACCTATATTTGTAAGGCCAACTGGGAAATCCCAGAAAACCCACAACGATAGCGATGTCTTCAGCTACGTGAGCTATAGAGGGCCGACGTTATTCTACCCAAAACCGCTCTTGCTCGCAAAGTTGAAAACGTGACACAACTGATTTTGGTATTTCCTTTTGAACGTTGGCCTTACTACTATAGACGGATGTAATCTAACCAACGCCCACTTGGCAAGAAACGATTGGCTGAAACTTTTAAACTCGATTATCGTTCCTTACTTCTCGAAATAATAGGAACAACTTAGTACAGAGCTTAGCAGCAGGAGAAAATCTGATCATCAGAGTTAGTCCACGCCCCCATCCAGCAAGTGTTTTGGCCCTTAGCTTCTTGACACACTAGGGGGCGGGTCAGCCTTGATCATGACTCCCAGACGTCGAGACCCTCCTCTGCAGCGTTTAAACATCAAACTTCACAAATATTACGTTTATAATAGACCCAGTTCTACACAAAACTTCACAAATATTACGTTTATGATAGCCCAAGTTCTACACAAAAATTCACAAATATATATTTAACTGCAGCTATACTCGCAGCCCAACATAGTATTATATATTTTGTATAATTAATATCTCAGGCGGTAGATTTTATAACAGAGGTGAGATGCAGAATGGCTCAGGCAAAGGCAGATTTCCAAAAAATTAGGAAGACACTTTGCAATCCATTTTTGTCAATAGAAACAAGAAAAAGAATTCTTAAATGTTATGTAGAGCCAGACTTAACATATGGATGTGAATCATGGACAATAGGACAACCGGACAACAGAGAAGAAAATCACTGGAGTCAGTATACACACATTGCGGAAGCCAACTGAGAGTTTTACACAACATGCCATTTTCTGGAATCCCCAAGGAAAATGACAAAGAAGAAGACCAAAATATTCTTTCAGAAGACAGATGGAAGCAGAGATGAAGATGATGGGGAAAACATGGAATGAACTTAAAAGAATGGCAAAAAAAAAGGACGGCTTTGAAAGTGTTTGTCGAAGACCTCTGCTCCATAGGGAGCTTAAAGGTAGAAGAGAAAGACACGTCAGTAAACAATTTTATGTAGAACCAGTCTGAACATATGGATGTGAATCATGAACAATAGGACAACAAGCAAGGAAATAACTGGAGGCTGTAGAATTGTGGTTTTACAGAAGAATGTTGAGAATACCATGGACGGCTAAGAAAAGTAATGAAAACGTTCTGAAAGAGGCCAAAGCAAAAAGAGAGCTAATTTCCAATATTAGGAAGAAACAATAATCATTTTTTGGCCATGTAATGAGAAGAGAACAACTTGAATATAATGCAACAACTTGGAAAATTGAGGGACGAAGAGATAGAGGGAAGCAAGGAGAAAAGATATCAGACAGCTTAAGAGAATGGCTTTGGCAGAAGGTCAACAACAGAAATGATAAATAACTGTCGAGATCGAAAATTGTGGAGAGACATGATTAGCTACGCAAGCAGACCAGGAACTTGATGATGATAATTACTATTTGTTCTGATCTACATTTGAACCCTAGTTATCCCCATGAAGCTTGAAATACATTAGATAGTCCAAACCAGCAAATTAATTTGGGACTTACACAGCCCACTCAACCACTTCCCAAAAATATAACACCCACATCAGATAAAAGATAACACCTGAACATATTGTAGAGGTAATGATGGCTCGCAAAGACTATAACAACCGAATGATAACACACAGAACCTGCGATAACATAGTGCATAAGAGACTCTTTAAAATCGTTAAGGTTATCTGAAGTGGGCCCCTGACTTGTGCGCAGAAATGACGTGTTCCTATTTACACACTTTTTGTTGTTTCAACGTAATGTAATAATAACAACTTGTAAAAATAATACTGGGAAAGAGAGATCGTGGACGATAAAGAAAGAAGATACTGGATAGCTTGAATTAGCTTGGTGTTATGATACGGAAAACGGTCAACAACAGAACTGATACGATACAATCAGGATAGAGGGGAGCCTCGTTACCTCAGTGGTTAGTGAACTAGACTACAAAAGACAAAAGGCAAGGTTCGATCCCAACCGACGGCTTCTAAACCAGCCTTAAATGGGTACCGGATTTTTTTTCCTGGGAAAGTAAAGCGGCACGGGCGTAATACCGATTACATTACCCAAAAAATCATGTGCAGAGGGTCTGTAAAATGTATGGTCACTAACACCATATTGCCTATACGCCACTTGGCGTGACGGGGGCTCTTGATGGTCACTAACACCATATTGCCTATACGCCACTTGGCGTGACGGGGGCTCTTGATGGTCACTAACACCATATTGCCTATACGCCACTTGGCGTGACGGGGGCTCTTGATGGTCACTAACACCATATTGCCTATACGCCACTTGGCGTGACGGGGGCTCTTGATGGTCACTAACACCATATTGCCTATACGCCACTTGGCGTGACGGGGGCTCTTGATGGTCACTAACACCATATTGCCTATACGCCACTTGGCGTGACGGGGGCTCTTGATGGTCACTAACACCATATTGCCTATACGCCACTTGGCGTGACGGGGGCTCTTGATGGTCACTAACACCATTTTGCCTATACGCCACTTGGCGTGACGGGGGCTCTTGATGGTCACTAACACCATATTGCCTATACGCCACTTGGCGTGACGGGGGCTCTTGATGGTCACTAACACCATATTGCCTATACGCCACTTGGCGTGACGGGGGCTCTTGATGGTCACTAACACCATATTGCCTATACGCCACTTGGCGTGACGGGGGCTCTTGATGGTCACTAACACCATATTGCCTATACGCCACTTGGCGTGACGGGGGCTCTTGATGGTCACTAACACCATATTGCCTATACGCCACTTGGCGTGACGGGGGCTCTTGATGGTCACTAACACCATATTGCCTATACGCCACTTGGCGTGACGGGGGCTCTTGATGGTCACTAACACCATATTGCCTATACGCCACTTGGCGTGACGGGGGCTCTTGATGGTCACTAACACCATATTGCCTATACGCCACTTGGCGTGACGGGGGCTCTTGATGGTCACTAACACCATATTGCCTATACGCCACTTGGCGTGACGGGGGCTCTTGATGGTCACTAACACCATATTGCCTATACGCCACTTGGCGTGACGGGGGTACTTTACGTTTTTTTTTAAACTCGGATAGAGAATTATGGAAAGTGGTTATCGCTGAATCCAGTCGGTAAGGTACATGATGATGAATTATTTATTCATTTACTGGCAATGTATTGAGAACAGACTTTAGACTTAAGACTTTAGAATGGAATGGTTTCACTGCAGGCGGGGCATTGCTATTTTTACTCAGCCCCTGTTCCAGCAACAAAGTGTCTATCCTCTTATATAGAACGTGTTGCGTACTGTAAAATTGTTGTGTTTTTACTTTCATAAAAAACTGTTCTATTTGAACGTGTCGCACTAACCATTAACCTGTAGAAATGGGGCGCAGCTCAAAATGGACACTTCCAGGTAGCTTTAACGGTCATCACGGGCAAAATAGTCTCCATGCACCCGCGCCAAATCCGGTATAGACATCATGATCAGTAGGCGTGTCGTAGAATCGCTGTCCCAGTCAGGAAAAATAAAACTACATACAATTGTTAAGTTGCAGCTATACAAGAAATGTATAAAACAAAATATAGCATTTCGGCTACAAAGCCTTCATCAGCAGACAAGGAAACTTGACCAAATATATTCTATTCTATCCATGGAACAAGTTTCATTCTTCTTCTTTTCTTCCTCATTATCCTTTCAGCGTCGAGGGGAGATATAATCTGCTGTCTTTCGCTCTTCTGTTGGCATCTGCTGTTGTTATGTATACTAGTGTTTCTAATATTCCGTCAATCCATCTTACTTGTAGTCGGCCCTTGAGTCTCGTGTTCTCGCAACGTTTACTAACTGCTCGTTGTGTCGTGGTTTGGTAGTCGGCCCTTGAGTCTGGTGTTCCCCCAACGTTTACTAACTGCTCGTTGTGTCGTGGTTTGGTAGTCGGCCCTTGAGTCTGATGTTCCCCCAACGTTTACTAACTGCTCGTTGTGTCGTGGTTTGGTTGTCGGCCCTTGAGTCTGGTGTTCCCCCAACGTTTACTAACTGCTCGTTGTGTCGTGGTTTCGTAGTCGGCCCTTCAGTCTGGTGTTCCCGCAACGTTTATTAACTGCTCGTTGTGTCGTGGTTTGGTCTTTCTGTCTTATCGTAGCCAAATCATTTAATCTGTTGTTTTTTTTATATATTCTATGGCGGGAACTATTCTTAGCTTTTTTCTCAGTTCTTCATTTCTGATCTCCTCGGGCTGTTTCCTGTCGTTCGTTTAACACATTTCTGATCTCCTCGGGCTGTTTCCTGTCGTTCGTTTAACACATTTCTGATCTCCTCGGGCTGTTTCCTGTCGTTCGTTTAACACATTTCTGATCTCCTCGGGCTGTTTCCTGTCGTTCGTTTAACACATTTCTGATCTCCTCGGGCTGTTTCCTGTCGTTCGTTTAACACATTTCTGATCTCCTCGGGCTGTTTCCTGTCGTTCGTTTAACACATTTCTGATCTCCTCGGGCTGTTTCCTGTCGTTCGTTTAACACATTTCTGATCTCCTCGGGCTGTTTCCTGTCATTCGTTTAACACATTTCTGATCTCCTCGGGCTGTTTCCTGTCGTTCGTTTAACACATTTCTGATCTCCTCGGGCTGTTTCCTGTCGTTCGTTTAACACACGTTTCTGATCTCCTCGGGCTGTTTCCTGTCGTTCGTTTAACACGTTTCTGATCTCCTCGGGCTGTTTCCTGTCATTCGTTTAACACATTTCTGATCTCCTCGGGCTGTTTCCTGTCGTTCGTCTAACACATTACATCTCGAAATTGATTGTTTTTCAAATTGTTCTTGTACCTAGGCTTCAGTTCTGTCTTTGGTAGCACAATGTTGGGATGAAGATTGTATTGTAGATGGTATTCCCTTGTTAGACAATAGTGGTGATAGTTGTCCGATGATTTGACAAGCTTCGTTGCAACTAAAGTCTATTTTTACTGCTGTGGATTGTCGTTTGTCACTATACGTCCTAGGGGAGCCGCGATAGCTCAGTAGTTAGTGAACAGGACTACAAAGGACAAGAGGTAGGGTTCTATCCCAACCGACGGCTCCGAGTTCATCCAGCCTTAAATGGGTACCGAATTTTTTCTGGAAAAGTAGAGCGGCACGGGCGAAATACCGACCACATTACTCCAAAAATCATGTGCCGAAGGTCTGTAACATTTATGGTCACTAACACCATATTCCCTAAACGCCACTTGGCGTGACAGAGGTACTTTTTTTTTTTTAAATATTTTTACTTTACATGTAAAGTATGTATTTGTCTGAACATGATTGAAATATTTAACCCATTGTCTGTCTGGCTCTCAGATATTTCCCTAAGGCCGCTTATAGTTGGCCCATAATGATTGTGTTTAGTATTTTTCATGGTTTTAACAGCAGCATAATTCACCTGTTATTTTAGCATTACTTTAAATGTACCTTCTCTACAGTGGGACTGGTTGGTCTCGTGGCAAGACGCCGGCCTCGAGACAGAGAGGTTGTGAGTTCAAATCCCGGCTGCACCAGTTGGGATTTTTATTTCTGATTTCTCTCTGCGGCAACCACCCGTGGTCTCAACAGGGAGGCCCGACTTGAAACATCAATTACTCATCGACGGAAAAAGAGTACCTCCGAAAAGTAAAAAAAAAAAGTAAAGTACCCCCGTCACGCCAAGTGGCGTATAGGGAAATATGGTGTTAGTGACCCTATATTTTACAGACCTTCACCACATGATTTTTGGGGTAATGTGGTCGGTATTACGCCCGTGCTGCTTTACTTTCCCAGAAAAAATCCGGTACCCATTTAAGGCTGGGTGAACCCGGAAGCCGTCGGTTGGGATCGAACCCTACCCCTTGTCCGTGGTAGTCCAGTTCACTAACCACTGAACTATCGCGGCTCCCGAGTACCTCCGAGGACGGAGTTATCTGCCTGTTCGGTGAGGGACCCCTGTGCACACGGCTGCTAGGGAAATACGGATTAACACGCAAAATTCAGTTCTTAGACTTTAGTGGCTTCGCCAGAGGTGAAAGCTGACGAACGAAAAAAAAAAGTCCTTGCTGTGGTAATTTAACAATATAGCCTTTCAATTCAGAAAAAAACATAGCAAAATAAGAACTCTCTTGCGTTGTTAGTGTTACTTCTCAGTTACCATAGCAACCATATCATTTACATGTTCACAGCTGATTGGCGCTGTTGTCGGTGCGGGCATCCTGCTTGGTCTGACGCCTTCCAGTTACCATGGCAGCCTGGGCATGACTACAGTCAGCCCCAAACTCAATTTGGGTCAAGGTAACTTTTCCCTAAAGGTCACAAACACTAGGGCATAAAACATACATATGCACACTCAAACACACATCAGTTGTGCGTCATCATCACTTCCACACAGAAGAATAAAGGATTAGTTGATGAGCTCCAATATTAACTATATTACATTCATCATCATCAAGTATCCGGTCTGCTGGCGTAGGTGATCGTGTCTCTCCACAACTTTCGATCTCGACAGTTATTTATAATTTCTGTTGTTGACTTTCTGCCATGCCATTCTCTTATGCTGTCTGGTATTTTTTTTTCTCTTTGTTTCCCTCTATCTCTTCGTCTCTCAATTTTCCCACTTGTTACAATATATTCCAGCTGTTCTCTTCTCATTACATGGCCAAAAAATGATGATTGTTTCTTCCTAATATTGGAAATTAGCTCTCTTTTTGCTTTGACCACACTCAGAACATTTTCATTCCTCTTCATAGCTGTCTATGGTATTCTCAACATTCTTCTGTAAAACCACATTTCTACAGACTCCAGTGAGTTTTATATTACCTTAGTTATATAAAAAATAATTGGTTACACTCACTAATTAATTATTATTCTGTCAATCAATCTAAAACTTCATTACTTATTATCGTATAGTTTCCAATAATTAATTTTAAACGTTTATTATCTTTTATCTTGTAGATTCCTACCATTTAATAATAAAAAAAAATAACTATTGCATTATCATTAATTCCACGAAAACTAAGGTAAAAAAAAGTAAAGTACACCCCGTCACGCCAAGTGGCGTATAGGGAATATGGTGTTAGTGACCATACATTTTACAGACCTTCGGCACATGATTTTTGGGGTATAGCGTTTGGCGTCCATGCCTCTTTACTTTCACAGAAAAAAAATCCGGTACCCATTAAAGGCTGGGTGAACCGGTAGCCGTCGGTTGGGATCGAATCCTACCTCTTATCCTTTGTAGTCCAGTTCACTAACCACTGAGCTATCGCGGCCCCCACGAAAACTAAGGATTGATGGCATATTAGAAATAACAACAGGTGAAGCGAAAAGAAGAATAATGGATCGCAAGGTACACCACACCTTGAAGGCCTGGCGTGGTGCTGACAACATTCAAAATGTTTATGTTGATTGTGGAGAATTGCTGTTAGGTAAGGGTAAAGTTGGATTTCTGGTCAATGTGGCGGGTAGGCCGCAGGAACCATTGGGGCACTGTCTGAAAAGTGTTCCTTGTTGCTATTTCCTCATATTCCAAGTCCGGCTTGCTGCAGGAGCTACTGAGTGTATACGCTGTGCACACCACGAGCTGTGGTTTTTTTTCCGGATGGTGTTTCTATATTCAGATTGCTTACGATGAATGATGATATAGTGTGAACGAAGGAGCTACGTTCACTTTCGTGCAGGTTGACCTTATATTTTTTGGGCGTGTGCTGTAGCTGCTATAAAGTGGGCTGCAACTGCCTTTCTTTGTATGGATATTCAATGAGACATTAATTCGGACGATTCCACTGGCATGGGCGGTTGAGCAATTACGGATTTTCATTCGTTTACAGTGATACCGGGGCCTTCGACTAACTAAAAGGGTTAAGTTATTTATTCTGCTTAAACTATATCTCTCCTCTGGGAGCCGCGATAGCTCAGTTGTTAGTGAACTGGACTACAAAGGACAAGAGGTAGGGCTAGATCCCAACCTACAGCTTCCGGTTTACCAAGCCTTTAATTGGTACCGGATTTTTTTCCTGTAAAAGTAAAGCGGCACGGGCGTAATACCGACCACATTACCCCAAAAATCATGTGCTGAAGGTCTGTAAAATTTATGGTCACTACCACCATATTGCCTTTACGCCACTTGGCGTGACGGGGTTACTTGCTTGCTATCTCTCCTATCGTCTATAGCTCTGGAAGCTCTACAGCTCTGGAAGGTGCTACGAGATGGCGTGACGGGGTTACTTGTTTGCTATCTCTCCTATTGTCTATAGCTCTGGAAGCTCTACAGCTCTGGAAGGTGCTACGAGAACGCAAGACATCAGCTCATGACACATCGTCTACTAAACTTCGATCTGCTATTTCCATCCTGTTATTTGTCTGCATGGCCGCCGGTACGTGACTGATTGTCCATCCTGTTATTTGTCTGCATGGCCGCCGGTACGTGACTGATTGTCCATCCTGTTATTTGTCTGCATGGCCGCCGGTACGTGACTGATTGTCCATCCTTTTATTTGTCTGCATGGCCGCCGGTACGTGACTGATTCTAATGCCGATTACTGAGATCTTAATGGCTAGCCGCATTTCATTGCGCGTGATTGAGAGCCATGTATTCATGGTCTATTCTAATTGATTTCACGTCTCTACAACTTCTTCCTTTCTGATATATCACATGAGACAGGGCTTGATGATAAGCGTCCAATAACATCATGAAGTAAAGCAACTTAGAACGATACACATACATAGTCAAAATACTTCCCAGTCATTCTGACATATGTTCTCGACACACTTTCTTCTCTCTACTGTTTAACATGAGCTAGGTCTATCATCATCATCATCATTAAGTATCATGTCTGCTAGCGTAGGTGATCATGTCTCTACACAACTTTTGATCTCAACAGTTATTTATCCTTTCTGTTGTTGACCTTCTGCCAAGCCATTCTCTTAAGCTGTCTGGTATCTGTTCTCTTTTCTTCACTCAATCTCTTCGTCCCTCAATTTTTCCAATTGTTACAATATATTCCAGTTGTTCTCTTCTCATTACATGGCCAAAAAATGATGATTGTTTCTTCCTAATATTGGAAATTAGCTCTCTTTTTGCTTTGGCCTCTTTCAGAACGTTTTCATTACTCTTCTTAGCTGTCCATGGTATTCTCAACATTCTTCTGTAAAATACACTTCTACAGCCTCCTGTATTTGTCTTGTCTGTTGTCCTATTGTCCATGATTCACATCCATATGTTAAGACTGGCTCTACATAACATTTAAGAACTTATTTTCTTGTTTCTATTGTCAAAAATGGATTGCACAGCCTCTTCCTCATCTTTTGGAAGCTGTTTTTGCCCGAGCCATTCTGCATTTCCCCTCTGTTGTACATCTACTATCTGAGGTTAATATTATACTTCTCCTAATACGTTGTTCTTTACACATCCTACTTTTTGCTGTCTTTGCAGGTAACATTGACATGTCTTGGACCCCTTTACGAACATTCAACATTCTGTCAACACTAAGAATAGCAACATTCTGTCAACACTAAGAATAGCAACATTCTGTCAACACTAAGAATAGCAACATTCTGTCAACACTAAGAATAGCAACATTCTGTCAACACTAAGAATAGCAACATTCTGTCAACACTAAGAATAGCAACATTCTGTCAACACTAAGAATAGCAACATTCTGTCAACACTAAGAATAGCAACATTCTGTCAACACTAAGAATAGCAACATTCTGTCAACACTAAGAATAGCCTAAACTACCTACAATTAGTCTCTTATAAGATCTTCTTGTTCTTCTTTCCTTCATCATTTGCCTTTCAGCGTTGAAGGGAGATATAATTTGCGGTCTTTTGCTCTTCTTTTCACCTTTGCTGTTGTTATGTTTCCTAGTGCTTCCAGTATTCTGTCGATCCAACTTTTTCGTGGTCGACTTTTGGGTCTGGTATTCTCGCAACGTTTATTGAGGGCTCGTTGTGTTGTATTTTGATCTTTCTGCCTTGTCACGTGGCCAAAACATTTTATCTGTTGTTTCTGTATATATATTCTATCTTCTAAGATCACATGATGTAAATTATGTATTGTGCAACTACTTCTCTGCCTTCTGAGGACCTTCTCTCTCTGGACCTTTCCACATAGTTGGGGCCTGGTGGTAACATCTTATCTTTGACTCGATGTTCTTTCATATAGGTCGTCTCTCGTTGAAAGCTACCCTCTCTCACTGTCTCGTCGAATGTCCAAATGTACAAGTCTTTGTCTTCCTAAGCTCGTACGCCTACCACGTGCTCCCTCAAGATTCACGCTTTTGTCTGAGCTGCTTCTGAACTCGTACTAAAAACATTACACTTTCTACTCAAGAAAGACAATTCCCATTATTCAACTATGTCTAGTCTCCCTTTCCTAACAAGTGAGATAACTCCCATTATTCAACTATGTCTAGTCTCCCTTTCCTAACAAGTGAGATAACTCCCATTATTCAACTATGTCTAGTCTCCCCTTCCTAACAAGTGAGATAACTTCTATTGTTCAACTATGTCTAGTCTCCCCTTCCTAACAAGTGAGATAACTTCTATTGTTGAACTATGTCTAGTCTCCCCTTCCTAACAAGTGAGATAACTCCTATTGTTCAACTATGTCTAGTCTCCCCTGCCTAACAAGTGAGATAACTCCTATTGCTCAACTATGTCTAGTCTCCACTTCCTAACAAGTTAGATAACTCCTATTGTTCAACTATGTCTAGTTTCCCCTTCTTAACAAGTGAGATAACTCCTATTGTTCAACTATGCCTCGTCTCCCCCTCCTAACAAGTGCGATAACTACATCGAAAGGACTGAAATCAATCGCCTACGGTGCCTCCACATGCGGTAGAACTGATTGACTGGAGTTGGCCAGTCTATAACGTGGAAATGGGTTCTGGACCGTACGACTCAGTGAGTGCACGTGAGTCTAGACCATTCACAGCATCGACTTTCAGCGACCATATCAATCATGACGACTCATTATTATGACTTAATCTTAATTCTGTGAGGCAAGCTACACATTCCTTTATCTGTTCTTTGGTGAAGTCTATTTTTAAAAGTGTCTACTTCATTTTCATGCCAGGGCAAGCGGGTGTAAGAGGTAATGAATGTGTAGACAGACTTGCCAGTTTGGTTCATGTTGAGTGCGGAAGTCAATGGACCGCTGTGATATTGTGAATGCCCTTAGGAATAATGGTTTCAAAACAAAAGGACTCAATAATTGATCCTGAAGCCGCTGCCATGAACAGGCTTCACAAATATCATGTCAGGGTGGGACCAGACCAGAGCGCAAAGTAGGAATTCAAAGACGACTTTTCAACCAAAACAACACCCGTGACGTTAGTCACTACATGTTGAGGGATATTTTTCGGAGGTGATCTGAACGTTTGTGGGGTTCTCCAATGTGCAATGAAGATAACCTGTCGACTAAACTAAACTAAAAACTAAACTAAACTAAACTAAACTAAACTAAACTAAACTAAACTAAACTAAACTAAACTAAACTAAACTAAGCTAAGCTAAGCTAGGCTAAGCTAAACTAAACTAAACTAAACTAAACTAAACTAAACTAAGCTAAGCTAGGCTAAACTAAACTAAACTAAACTAAACTAGACTAGACTAAACTGAACTGAACTAAACTAAACTAAACTACACTAAGCTAATCTGAGCTAAACTAAGCTAAGCTAAACTAAGCTAAACTAAACTAAACTAAACTAAACTAAACTAAACTAAGCTAAGCTAAGCTAGGCTAAACTAAACTAAACTAAACTAAACTAAACTAAACTAAACTAAACTAAACTAAACTAAACTAAACGTATCAGCTAGGTCAACAGAAGAGCTGCAAACTGGATTTGAACCATTGTTCGCGCTATCGCCAAGCAAGCGCCCTGATGATCCCACCCTCCTCTATAGTAACGTAACTGAATACGATCTTGTAGTAGAGCTACATTATACTATAGTCGTGTTTTGAGACAAGTATGCTTGCAACCCTACTAGCGTGACGTTAGCGTTCCTGATAAACCTTTGCAGGTTATAGATTTCTAGCAAAATGCTACCCACAATCGCCCTTTCATGCAAAGCTGAACTATAACGGTGACGTCACGCTAGTATGGTTGCGAGCAGGCCTATCACTACAAAAGGCTGCGCACAAGACATTGCAAAATTAGCAAGTGTTATCGCCAGACAAATGCTCTTCACCTTAGTCGAGCTCAAGAAACAACGAGCCTACTTGGGTCACAACTTGCTATTGTTCTCTTCCTGCTGCGTTCTATATTTAGATCTTAATGGAGTTCGTGGTACATCCGGTTCAAAAATAACATTAGTTTAGTTAGGTCAAGTAGCGGTTGTGACGTAAACCTACACAATATAATGCTCAAGAATAAAAGGTCTTATTGAATCTTGTATTTCCTCAGCGGTTGGTGTCGAGTTCTTTGTCACGTTTGTGTTGGTGTTCGCTGTGTTCGCTTCCTGTGATGGCAAGAGGAAAGATCTCAACGGATCTGCACCTTTGACTATTGGTCTGTCGGTGACAATGTGTCATCTGTGGGCGGTAAGTGGATTTGGTATTTTTTTTCTTCTTAGAACAGCAATGCAGATGTAAGGTCTGTTCCCAGATGTAAGGTCTGTTCCCAGATGTAAGGTCTGTTCCCAGATGTAAGGTCTGCTCCCAGATGTAAGGTCTGTTCCCAGATGTAAGGTCTGCTCCCAGATGTAAGGTCTGTTCCCAGATGTAAGGTCTGTTCCCAGATGTAAGGTCTGCTCCCAGATGTAAGGTCTGTTCCCAGATGTAAGGTCTGCTCCCAGATGTAAGGTCTGTTCCTAGATGTAAGGTCTGTTCCTAGATGTAAGGTCTGCTCCCAGATGTAAGGTCTGCTCCCAGATGTAAAGTCTGTTCCCAGATGTAAGGTCTGCTCCCAGATGTAAGATCTGCTCCCAGATGTAAGGTCTGTTCCCATGTGACAAATTTAAAGATACGTTCTATTTTTATGTAGCAAATTTGCATAAATGATTTCTGATTATGTAACGCATTTAAATATAAACTGTGTTATTATTTGAAATATTTAAACATCTTCTACCTTTTAGCTCCCAGTGGAGCATAGGTCTTCAACAAACACTTTCCAAGTCGTTCTGTTTTTTGCAATTTCTTTTAAGATCCTTCCATGTCTTCCCCATCATCTTCATCTCTGCTTCAATCTGTCTTCTCCAAGAATTCCTTGGTCTTCCTCTTTGTCTTTTCCCCTGGGGATTCCAAAAAAGGGCCTGTTGTGTAATACTCTCAGTTGGTTTCCGTAGTGTGTGTCCTATCCATCGCCATCGTCTTCGCTGTATTTCTTTATCCACTGGTATTTGACCGGTACATTTCCATAATTCCACGTTTGTGACTTTGTCCTGCCATTTCCATCCCTTTATTCTGCGCAAGCATCCATTAATGAAAGTCTGTACCTTCGTGATTGTCAATTTTGTTATTCTCCATGTTTCACAGCCATATAATAGAACCGACTTAACATTGGAGTTGAAAATTTGTATTTTTGTATTTAGCCTAATTTCTTTGGATTTCCATATGTTTCCCAGTGCAATGAAAGCTCCTCTTGCTTTTGATATCCTTATTTTGGTATCGTTTTCTGTTCCTCCCTCTTTATCTATATTACTGCCCAGATATATATAAGATTGTACGTCTAGTAGAGGTATTTCTCCTAGTTTTATTTGGTTATTGCCAACTGCATTAATTCTCATAATGTTGGTCTTATCTCTATTAATCTTTAGTCCTAGCTGTTGTGATCTCTCATCTAATATACTCATTTTATCTTGCATCTGTTGGTGGCTGTGTGATAGGAGAGCTATGTCATCAGCAAAGTCTAAATCATCAAGTTGTTTGGTCAGTGACCACTGGATCCCATTTCCGTTGTTTTGAGTTATTTTCATAATCCAATCTATGGCCAGTAGAAAGAGAAATGGAGACAGAAGGCATCCTTGCCTTACTCCTGTTCTTATTTCAAATGCTTCTGTAAGCTGTCCTTCATGCACCACACTACATTTTGTTCCTTCATACATTGTTTTTATCAGGTTAATAAACTTTATGGGGATTCCATAATGACTCAGCAACTTCCAAAGCATTCTTCTGTCTAAACTATCAAATGCCTTTTCGTAATCTATGAATCCAATATAAAGTGGGGATTTTAGTTCTAAACTTTGTTCAACTATTATACGTAGAGTAGTTATTTGATCAGCACATGATCTGTTCTTCCTAAAACCTGCTTGTTCATCTCTCAAGTGTTTCTCTATAGCCTCTTTTAGTCTCTCCAGAATGATTCTGCCTAATATTTTTCCTGGCACTGATAGTAGCATAATTCCCCTATAATTTGTGCACTCCTGTAAACTTCCTTTCTTTGGTAGTTTGATCATATAACCTTCTCTCCAGTCTTTAGGTATTTCTTCCCTCTCCCAAATTTTATCCAATAGATTATTACCTCTTTGATGTTGTAATACCTCTTTGATGTTGTAATACCTCTTTGATGTTGTGTGTCCATCTTACTCGGGGTCTGCCTCTTGCTCTTCTCCCTTCACCTCTTTTAATGTATACTTTGTATGGTAAGGAATCGCCCGACATTCTTTCTACATGGACAAACCAGTTTAGTTGTTGTTTCTGTATGTAGCTTAGTATTGGTTCAATTCCTACTCTTTCTTTTGTAATATCATTTCTGATTCTGTCTTTTCTGGTTACTCCAAGCGCTTTCCTCGGACATCCCATTTCTGTGGTGACAAGCTTTCTGTTTTCTTTCTTAGTCGCAAGTGACGATGTGGCATTATGGTGGAGTGAATACATTCTGTATACGATGTTTCTTGGTGGTAATAGATGTTGCTTTGAGTTGATGTATAAAAAGTATAGCTGTAGCAAAAAGTAAAAGTAAAGTACCCCCGTCACGCCAAGTAGCGTATAGGGAATATAGTGTTAATGACCATAAATTTTGCAGACCTTCAGAACATGATTTTCGGGGTAATTTGGTCGGTATTACGCCCGTACCGCTTTACATTCCCCCCCAAAAATTCGGTAGTCATTTAAGGCTGTTGGAACCCGGAAGCCGTCGGTTGGGATCGAACCCTACCTATTGTCCTTTGTAGTCCAATTGACTAACCACTGAGCTATCGCGGCTCCCTAGCTGTTGCAATGATTCGCTTTATTGCACCGTCGTATGTCTATTTCTTTATCGATTTTATCATCTTCAGAGAATGTTCCCAGATATTTCAAGTTTCCCGCTTCACAACTCAGAATTCACTGTTCTATTCTGTCCTTTGAATCAATATCATTGCAGTCAGGAATTTCCCATGTCCGCTCCACTCATGTCACTGCTCCCACAAAAGGGTGTTGGCGAAGTTTATTGACAATGGCGACTACCATGCATCCCTAACTGGTGCACAAGCAACATCTCAAGATGATTTCCATCGAACAGAGAGCGCAGTCACTAGATTTGTTGTGGTAAAGGTGAACAGAGAGCGCAGTCACTAGATTTGTTGTGGTAAAGGTGTTAGCCGTCAGTTCAAAAGTATCTTTCTTGCGTTCGTCTATGACTAAAATATTCTAGATTATTCATAGACTGTGGGAGCAGCGATAGCTCAGTGGTTAGTGAACTGGACTACAAAGGACAAGGGGTAGGGTTCGATCCCAACCGACGGCTTCCAGGTTCACCCAGCCTTAAATGGGTACCGGATTTTATTTCTGGGAAAGTAAAGCAGCACGGGCGTAATACCGACCACATTACCCTAAAAATCATGTGCTGAAGGTCTGTAAAATATATGGTCACTAACACCATATTTCCCTATACGCCACTTGGCGTGACGGGGGTACTTTACTTTTTTTTTTTTATTCATTGACTGTAGAATTCCTCTTCGTCATCCGCCTTTAAAAGGACGTTAAGTGAACGTGTCTGCGTTGTGTTGTTGCTTGCAGTATAACCGTTATATTTGCGTCTTTCGGCCCAACACATCCGACTTCAGCACGACATTTTTGAGTACCGGGTTGTCTTCCCTCTTCGATCCCTGCTCGCTTGGCCAGACTAGACAGGTTAGTCTGTTACTAGAGGCACCACGGAGAGGTGGAGCAGGGTCTGGATGGTTTTGGTTCACCGGTCCTGGCACAAGCCATCAGTTGTAGCTCGCTGACAACTTCCAGCTCTGGTGCTGGGAGGCGCTCCTTCGCCTCCAAAAGTATCTGGGTTTGTATCCAATATGAAAAAACACGACTGTTTTCCTAGCGACGCCTGATAGGTGAGATCGAGTGCCTATTCCTAACAAAGTCGGATGATAATCGAAATCTACCTGTTCAAGTTGAACACATGATAAGAACCATTGCAAGTTAACAAGAGAAAGCTGTCTATCGCTGCCTTTCTAAATTTATAAAAAGTAAAAGTTATGCTATCAATGAATGGTGTTAGTAAAACATCAGCCACCTTAGTCCCGCCTTATGGCTGTGAGGTCAGGAGAAATATGTGTCAATATTCTCAACTAAATTCCTTCAACAAGCTATTATTTTTCCTGTGACTGCGCAAAATCTATGAATATATAAAAATAAAAAAATAAAAAAATACCCCCATAACGCCAAGTGACGTAAAATACCCCCGTCACGCCAAGTGACGTAAAATACCCCCGTCACGCCAAGTGACGTATATGGAATATGGTGTTAGTGACCATACATTAAAAGAAAATTCAACTAAAATGTTACGTTGGTCCTATTATATGGCTGTAAAACATGCAGAACAACAAAATTGACAATCACGAAGAAACAGACTTTCATTAATGGATGTTTACGCAGAATAAAAGGATGGAAATGGCAGGACAAAATCACTAACATAGAATTATGGAAATGTACCAGTCAAATGCCAGTGGATAAAGAGATACAGCGAAGACGATGGCGCAGGATAGGACACACACTACGGAAGCTAACCGAGAGTATTACACAACAGGCCCTTTTTGGAATCCCCAGGGGAAAAGACAAAGAGAAAGAGCAAGGAATTCTTGGAGAAGACAGATAGAAGCAGAGATGAAGATGATGGGGAAGTCATGATCACTGGGAGCTAAAAATGGTAGAAGAAGAAGAAGACCATACATTTTACAGACCTTCGGCACATGATTTTTGAGGTAATATGGTCGGTATTACGCCTGTGCCGCTTTACTTTCCCCACAAAAAAATCAGGTACCCATTAAAGGCTGGGTGAACCAGAAGCCGTCGGTTGGGATAAAACCCTACCTCTTGTCCTTTGTTGTTGAGTTCACTAACCACTGAGCTATCGCGGTTCCCTTATGTCTGTGAGGTCAGAAGAAATATGTTTAAATATCCTCAACTAAATTCCTTCAACAAGCTATTATTTTGCACATGACTGCGCTATAATCTATGAATAAATTTTGATTGATTGATTGATTGACAGATTGACTTCACTGGATCCAGCATGAATACAGCACGCAGTTTTGGTCCAGCTCTGGTGATGGGGAGATGGGAGGATCATTGGGTAAGTCAGAACATCAGCATCATCAACAGCAGCATCAGCAGCAGCAGTAGCATCATCAACAGCAGCAGTAACAGCAGCAGTAACAGCAGCAGTAGTTAGATTAAGCATACACGTATTATCATCTTGTGCCGTCACATTTCCACGATAGTAACAATAGGACTGAACAGAATCTGCCTGGAATTCGGTAAAGAGGGCAAATAATACAACAAGCAGTATACAACACAAACAATTGACAGCACAACAGAATAGTAACAACAACTGCTGAATGAAACTTTACCGTCAACAAAAACGACAAATTATTATAATGTCATCAGTTCTCATAATGTCATAAGTTTTCACAATGACCTCATAATGTCAAAAGTCCTCATAATAGCATAAGTCTTCATAATGTCTAGGTTCTCATAATGTCATAAGTTCTCATAATGTCATAAGTTCTCATAATGTCATAAGTTCTCATAATGACCTGATAATGACAAATTAATGTCATAAGTTCTCATAATATTATTAAGTTCTCATAATGACATCATAATGTCATAAGTTCTCATAATATCGTAAGTTCTCATAATGTCATAAGTTCTCATGTTATAAGTTCTCATAATGACTTCATAATGTCATAAGTTTTCATGTTATAAGTTCTCATAATGTCATAAGTTTTTATGTAATACGTTCTGATAATGTCTAAGTTCTAACAATGATCTCATAATGTCATAAGTTCTCATGTTATAAGTTCTCATAATGTCATAAGTTCTCATGTCATACGTTCTGATATTGAAAAAGTTCTAACAATGACCTCATAATGTCATAAGTTCTCATAATGTCCACATAGCTAGCTCTCATTGATAATGTATTTCCACTCTACGCTGAAAACAAATGAGGCAGGGAAAAAAAAAGTAGAAAGAAGCAGAAAAAAGTCCCTATCGTTTTTGCATCATCACTCTTAAAGGAGCGTAAAATAGGCGTAGTTTGCTGTCTCGGCGCTGACAACAAATCCAATTTTAAAAGTATTCAGAAAAAGCAATTGCTAACAAAGGTAACATAGAAGGTCTATTAAACACCAGGCAATACCTAGCAAGGGAAATAATCAAAATAAGAGTGATTGAATTCAACCTGCAGAAAACAAGCTCGTTATTCTTCCATTGTTACTTCCCTCTATCCACATCTCATAGATGATCAACATAGCCTTCTTGTTTCTAAATATGAATCTATTTTGTTCACAATTGTGTTCCTAAATGAATCTATTTCCACACGTTTCAAACCCGCTTTACAACTGACGTAAAGTAGGGGTAAATAATAGCTGGATTTATTACCGTAATCCCAAACTTGTTTTGACTGATCATAACGAATAATCTATCTATCTATCTATTGACCTTTCGAGCCGTAGCCGGCCCATAGGGCGTAGACCAAGATACACCTTCTCCTATCTGAATTTTTTGTTCTAGCAGTTTTCTTTTAAAGATATTTTATCAAATCTCGCCATCTGTCTCTGTTCTGTGCAAGCAGCTCTATCTCATTGAGGGAGCCGATTCCTGCTGCTCTTGCCTCTCTCATCAATGTCCTTCTCAGTGTCTCCCTGGGTCTTCCTCTTTTTCTCTTACCTGTTGTTTCCCATATGAGGGCTTGCTTTGCTATTCGGTTATTATCTCTTCTCATCACATGTCCAACATATGACCATCGTATTTCCCTATACGCCACTTGGCGTGACGGGGGTACTTTACTTTTCTTTATTACTGAAGATATTAGTGGTTGATTGGCGATTTCTCTAATTTCCTCGTTTGTTTTGAATTCGTTCCACGCTATACCAAGTATTTTCCTTAGACATTTATTTTCGAATGCGTTCAACTTTGTTTCTATATCTCTTGTTGTTTTCCAGCTTTCACACGCATACGTAAGGGTTGATAGTACATTTGATTTGAATAGCCTAAGTTTTGTGTTTGTGCTGATGAGTTTTGATTTCCACAACTTTTCAAGGCTTCTGAAAGACATTGCTGCTTTAGCCATTCTGATTCTAATTTCTTTGCCCGTATCCCCTTCTCGATCAATGTGACTTCCAAGATAGATAAAGTGATCGATCTCTTCTACTGGTTTGTTTTCCATGTATATTTTGTCACTTGTTGGAATTAAATTTTTCATGACTTTAGTCTTTTCATGATTGACCTCAAGCCCAATTTTGCTGGCTATTGATGATAGTTCATTTGTGTTTTCCCGCATCGTTTTTATCTGACTGCTGATGAGAACTATGTCATCAGCAAAGTCGAGGTCCTCCAAATGGTCTCCTTGTATCCATTCGATGCCTTTATTACCAGTGCAGCATTTCTTCATTATGAAGTCCATAACAATTCCAAATAACAAGGGCGATAAAATACATCCTTGTTTAACCCCAGTTTCTATTGGGAAACATTCGCTCAGTCCTTCCTCTGTTCGAACTGCACATGTGTAACCATCATACATGTCTTTGGTAATATTTATGATTTTTGATGGTAAACCATATTGCTTCTGAATTTTCCACAAAGAATCTCTATGAATACCATCAAATGCTTTTTTGAAGTCGATGAAGTTAAGTACAAAAGGTTTTTGCTTTTCAATGTGTTCCTCCAATATAAGTCGTAGAGTGAAAATGTGGTCAAGACAGCTTCTCCCTTTTCTAAACCCAGCCTGTTCTTCACGCATTACTGTATCTATTGAATCCTTTATTCTATTTAGGATGATTTTGCAGAATAACTTTGAGGCAACTGACAAAAGTGTCACGCCTCTCCAGTTGTTACCAACGAATAATAATGATGAATAATTAGAATGAATCAACGTCAGAATCATTAGTGCCGTCTCCGCACCGAAGGTTGGCTACCATGGAGCGTTATTCAGGCCTGTCTCTTGTTTTGATGGTGCAGATTGTCATAGGTTGACTTGTCCATCTTTTGATGTTACTCGTCTATGTTAGTCTTGGTCTGCCTCTGCCTCTTTTACCTTCTATTTTCCCTACTAATGTTACTTTTATTAGGCTGTTGTGTCTTTTAACAGATAAACAAGCAAACAAACAAATAAATAAACAAACAAGAAACAAATAAACAAACAAACAAATAAAAAAAAATAAACAAACAAACAAATTAATAAACAAACAAACAAATAAATAAACAATCAAACAAATAAACAAACAAACAAATAACTAAATAAATAAATAAACAAACAAATAAACAAACAAACAAATAAACAAGCAAACTAACAATTAAATAAACAAACAAACAAGAAACAAACAAACAAATAAACAAACAAACAAACAAAGAAATAAATAAACAATCAAATAAATAAACAAACAAACAAACAAACAAACAAACAAATAAACAAACAAACAAACAAATAAACAAACAAACAAATAAACAAACAAACAAAGAAACAAAGAAATAAACCAACAAAGAAACAATTAAACTTGTAGCTGTTTACTACCAGGTGTACTGGCTGGGCCCTATACTTGGAGGCACGGTTGCTGGAGTCCTGTACGAGAACCTATTCGCTGTCAATGCCAGCCTACTCAAGGCCAAGGCCTGTCTCCTATCCAGCGACTACGATGACGAGAAGTATAAGGCTAAGAAGGTCAAGGTAAGAGGTGCCTAACATAGTCACAGCTGACAATTGTAAAAAAAAAAATGAGAAAAAAGTGGTATGGTAATAGCTTTACGGGGGTGAGTACCACGACAAAAGTCGACGTTTCGGCCAAGTAGCCCTTCAGCATACAGCAGCTGAAACAACACAAATATATTTATATAAGGATATCTACAAAAAGATCTATGTCTGTAAAAGTGAGAAAAAAGAGTTCATAAGTGCTATATATATATATATATATATATATATATATATATATATATATATATATATAACCAATTCTGACCTATGGAAGCGAATCATGGACAGTAGACAAACAAATGAAAAGACGATTAGAGGCCACGGAGATTAGAGGCCAGCTAAAAAGACCAATGATGAAGTTCTCAAAGAGGCCAACACAAAAGGGCAGCTCCTATAAAATATCAGAAAGAAACAATCAACATTTTCCGGCCACAACATGAGAAGAGGAAAGTTGGCTTACTTGGTTACAACTGGCAAAATAAAAGGAAAGAGAGATCGCAGACGACAAAGAGATAAAATACTGGATAGCTTGGTGTCATGGCATGAAAACGGTCAACAACAGAATTGATACTAAGCACTGTAGATAGAAGATGGTGGAAGGACATGATCGCCTACGCCAACCGGTATGGCACATGATGATGACTACACAAATGTAACTACAAGGCGAAAATATGTTAGATATTCAAGAATGAAAAAAGGGGTAAAACGGTCACTTACCTGTGCTCCAAAGCTTGGTCAGTCACTGACTGAACTCAAATAGGAGGGTGGGCTGACCAACTATATATCTCACTGACCAACTATATATCTCACTGACCAACTATATATCTCACTGACCAACTATATATCTCACTGACCAACTATATATCTCACTGACCAACTATTTATCTCACTGACCAACTATATATCTCACTGACCAACTATATATTTCACTGACCAACTATATATCTCACTGACCAACTATATATCTCACTGACCAACTATATATCTCACTGACCAACTATATATCTCACTGACCAACTATATATCTCACTGACCAACTATATATTTCACTGACCAACTATATATCTCACTGACCAACTATATATCTTACTGACCAACTATATATCTCACTGACCAACTATATATCTCACTGACCAACTATATATCTTACTGACCAACTATATATCTCACTGACCAACTATATATCTCACTGACCAACTATATATCTCACTGACCAACTATATATCTCACTGACCAACTATATATCTCACTGACCAACTATATATCTCACTGACCAGGCAGTCAGGGAAGAAATAAAAAGGAAGGGTTCTAAAAATATGGGGAGATGGGTATAAGATATGTATAAACTGTGTATATCTAAATGTGGGTGTATACACCTTCCAGACGTGCAAAAAAAAATATGTGTACATAACCGTACATTCGTGCAAACATAAGTCAGCATATGTATAGCCACAGCTGCTCGCCAGTGATGTTTTCACTCCATTGTAATATTATCATCATCATCAAGTATCGGGCCTGCTGGCGTAGGTGATCATGTCTCTCCACAACTTTCGATCTCGACAGTTATTTATCATTTCTGTTGTTGACCTTCTGCCAAGCCATTCTCTTAAGCTGTCTGGCATTTTTTCTCTTTGTTTCCCTCTATCTCTTCGTCCCTCAATTTTCCCAGTTGTTACAATATATCCCAATTGTTCTCTTCTCATTACGTGGCCAAATAATGATGATTGTTTCTTCCTAATATTGGAAATCAGCTTTTCGCTTTGACCTCTTTCAGAACATTTTCATTACTCTTCTTAGCTGTCCATGGTATTCTCAACATTCTTCTCTAAAACCACATTTCTACAGACTCCAGTGATTTTCTTGTCTGTTGTCCTTATTGTCCATGATTTACATCCATATGTTACGACTGGCTCTACATAACATTTAAGAACTCTTGTAACATTAGGAACAATAATTGGCATGACTTGCCGGGATCGGGAAAAACGTGAGGCAGATAACGGGTAAATATGCGTGGGACAGTTGAGGATGAGATGCAGTTTGAGACAGACTTGAGGAACTCCTGTGATAAATGACCAAAGACAGTAAAATAATGAAACTTCTTTAGAAGTCTAAAATGTGACAGTGCATCAGGAGAAACAGGAATGTTCAAAAATGTGACAGAGGGATTAAGAGAAAAAGCGAAGTCTGAGAATGTGACAGAAAGACGAAGAGAAAAAGCGAAGTCTAAGAATGTGACAGGAGGATGAAGAGAAACAGCAATGTCTAAAATGTGACAGATGAATTAAGATAAAAATGTTAAAAAAAAAAAAAAAAAGTAAAGAGCCCCCGTCACGCCAAGTGGCGTATAGGGAATATGGTGTTAGTGACCATCATTTTTACAGACCTACGGCACATGATTTTCGAGGTAATGTGGTCGGTATTACGCCCGGGCCTCTTTACTTTCTCAGCAAAATCCAGTATCCATTTAAGGCTGGGTGAACCCGGAAGCTGTCGATCAGGATCGCACCCGACCTCTAGTCCGTTGTTGTCCAGCTCACTATGTCGGCTAAATAAGATAGAAATCAATATCTAAAATGTGACAGACGGATTAAGATAAAAAGCGATGTCTAAAATGTGACAGACGGATTAAGATAGAAAGCGATGTATAAAATGTGACAGACGGATTAAGATAGAAAGCGATGTCTAAAATGTGACAGATGGATTAAGATACAAAGCGATGTCTAAAATGTGACAGACGGATTAAGATAGAAAGCGATGTATAAAATGTGACAGACAGATTAAGATAGAAAGCGATGATTAAAATGTGACAGATGGATTAAGATAGAAAGCGATGTCTAAAAATGTGACAGATGGATTAAGATCGAAAGCGATGTCTAAAAATGTGACAGACAGATTAAGATAGAAAGAGATGTCTAAAAATGTGACAGAAAAAAGTAGCTGCTCCTTCTAGTTAAAGAGATAACCATGACAACGTAATTGCTAAAAGTACTCTCTCTCTCTCCAGCTCTTTCTCTCTCTCTCTCTCTCTCTAGCTCTTTCTCTCTCTCTAGCTCTTTCTCTCTCTCTAGCTCTTTCTCTCTCTAGCTCTTTCTCTCTCTCTCTCTCTCTCTCTAGTTCTTTCTCCCTCTCTAGCTATTTCTCTCTCTCTCTCTCTAGCTCTTTCTCTCTCTCTCTCTCTCTCTCTAGATCTTTCTCTCTATCTCTCTCTCTCTCTCTCGCTCTTTCTCTCTCGAGAAGGCAACTAGAGTCTGATTTCCGTGAGCAGCATCCGGGTTTAGCAAACACTCTCTTGGTCAACCCAGCCACCGGGTAAAACGGAGACAGGAGTTCACGCTCTGGGATTGTCGAGGGAAAAAGCCAATGTTACGCAGTTCGTGCTGAAGGCAACACCAGTCGGAAGTTTCCGGTATTGATATATCTATCTACTAAGACATCCAATTTACATTTTGTGCCGCCACATATACCTTCTTGGCCACCTCCGACACAAACGTAAATGAAGCTTATCAGCACAGAGATGAGATGTATGAAAAGAGCGCTTGCAGTGATCAGTAAAGACATATTCATTTTTCGTTCGTCAGCTTTTTTACCTCTGACGAAGTCCCTAGAGACTAGGGACCGAATTTTGCATGTTAATCCATATTTTCCTGGCAGCCGTGTTCACAGGGGTCCCTCGCCGCACAGGCAGATAACTCCGACTTCGGAGGGACTCATATTTTTCCCGTCTTTGAGTAATTGACGTTTCAAGCCGGGCCTCGCTGCTGAGACCAGGGGTGGTTGTCGCAGAGAGAAATCATAAATAAAATCCCAACCGGTGTAGCCGGGATTTGAACCCACAACCTCTCTGTCTCGAGACCGGCGTCTTGCCAAGAGACCAACCAGTCCCCCAGAAATGATATTATAAGAGAAAGAGTAGGCATTGGAACAATCCTACACTACTTACAGAAACAACAAATAAACTGGTTTGTCCATCTAGACAGAATCTCGGATGATGCATTACCCAACAAAACATATAAAAAAAGAGGAGAAGAGAGAGGAGCAAGAGGCAGACCTACAGTAATATAGTTAGGCAACATTAAAGAAACGTTACAACAACATTAAATAAACGTTACAACAACATCAAAGAAACGTTACACCAACATCAAAGAAACGTTACACCAACATCAAAGAAACGTTATAACAACATCAAAGAAACGTTACACAAACATCAAAGAAACGTTACAACAACATCAAAGAAACGTTATAACAACATCAAAGAAACGTTACACAAACATCAAAGAAACGTTACAACAACATCAAAGAAACGTTACAACAACATCAAAGAAACGTTATAACAACATCAAAGAAACGTTATAACAACATCAAAGAAACGTTATAACAACATAAAAAAACGTTACAACAACATCAAAGAAACGTTACAACAACATCAAAGAAACGTTACACCAACATCAAAGAAACGTTACACCAACATCAAAGAAACGTTACAACAACATCAAAGAAACGTTACAACAACATCAAAGAAACGTTACAACAACATCAAAGAAACGGTACAACAACATCAAAGAAACGTTACAAAAATATCAAAGAAACGTTACAACAACATCAAAGAAACGTTACAACATCAAAGAAATGTTACAACAACATTAAAGAAACGTTACAACAATATCAAAGAAACGTTACAATAGAAAGAAAGAAAGAAGAAAAGGAAGAAAGAAAGAAGAGAAAAAAAGAAAGAAGAAAGAAAGAAAGACATTTACTTTTATTTTTTGGATATTAATTCCAAGGAAACATGCTTAATAAACAGCATAATATTAACGGTATATATAATGTACAATATTATAACAATACCATTTTATGAACAATTCCTATTTTTAAAACTGTTTTTCCTTCTATTATTTGCATATGAAATCTGACTTTGTTGTTGTTTGAATGATCGCATTCCCTTCCCTAGATTCGAATACTTGAGGAAGACTCCATCAACGAAGAGAACGACGAGTTGCCACTGGCAGAGAAAGACGAAAAATTCACGTCCAAAGTCTAGATGACCATGATCTCCTAACGCGAGCTGTCTGTAGACGGGACCAGTATAAGAAAGACCAGTGTTGACAAGAATATGAAGAAATAATGACAGGTCTAGAGAGAGAATTGGACCCTGGATCAAACGTGAAAGCGATAATCATTATCTTGCTTAGAATTTTAAAATTTTTTATTTGGAAGCACATAGCACAGCTGTTTATCGTTGATACTTTTGTTGCCTTGCTCAGTTCAGAAAATAACCCGCGTATGATTCATATATGGTTTATTTTATTTGATTATAAATTACGATTTACAGCTTCTGACGTGAAATTGTTTATTTTAAGCCCGAAAGGAGTAATATAACCCCATTTTTACAAATATTTCTTCTAATAAACATGAATACATCGATGACACTAAATTAATTATGAAAAAAAAATATTAATATTTTTGTGGGTGCCACAAACTCAAACCACATCCATGAACTATCATCTTTAAGAGTAAGGGGAATGTAAAAGAGGGGTCAAAGTAAAGAAATGCTTAAAAATACGAAGCTAATTAATGTAAAGCTAATTGTAAGAAGAAATATAAACAAAAAAATATATAGAAAAAAGAATAGAAAAAAAGGTATGGTTAAAGCTTTGCCTAAAATGTGTACGACGCAAATTAGAACAACGTTTCGGCTCAATAGACCTTCAGCAGGAACAAACATACAACACACAGAAATATGTATTTAAAATTCATCATCATAATTGAGTGCCGTCTCCGCAACGAAGGTTGGCTACCATGGAGCGTCATTCTGCTCTATCTCTTGCTTTGATGGTGCAGGTTGTCATCGGTTGATTTGTCCATCTTTTGATGTTACTCGTCCATGTTAATCTTGGTCTGCCTCTGCCTCTTTTGCCTTGTATTTTCCCCTACAGGATCACTTTCAGTAGGCTGTTGTGTCTTTTAACATGGCCTAAGAATCGCATTTGTCTTGTTCTAATTGTGTTCAGAAGTTCTCTTTTCATTTTTAGTTGTTTTAAGACTTCGTCGTTTGTTTTCTTTTCTTTCCATCTAATTCTACCTATTCTTCTATAAATCCACATTTCGAAGGCTTCAATTCTCTGTTCTGTTTTCTTGTCTAATGTCCATGTTTCAGCACCATATAGGAATATTGAGAAGATGTAACATTTTGCTATTCTTAGTTTTAGCTTTGGTGTTATTTGTTTTGATGTTAGTATGTCCTTCATAACATTAAATTACTTTTTGCCATTCCTATTCTTTTTTTTATTTAAGTTGTACATTTTCCATCCCTGGTTATAGTATGTCCAAGGTAGTTATAGTTCTGAACTGTTTCAAGGTCTATTCCTTCAATTTTTATATCCACTTGTAGGTTTTGAGTATTTTCTTTGTTTATGATCATAGTTTTAGTCTTTTTGATGTTCATATCTAGTCCATATTTTTTGCTTGTCGTGTTTATTTCATTAAGTAATTGTTGTAGGTCTTTAGGATTTTCTGCTAGTAGTACAGTATCGTCAGCATATCTTAGGTAAAATTAAAAATTAAAAATTAATAAATTAAAAAAATATAATATAATAATAATTGCGAACTAGAAATTATTATATATTTTATATTATTTATTATTTTGTATTTTAAATGCATTTCTGTGTGTGTGTGTGTGTGTGTTTGCGTATTGTAGGAATGTAAAAGACTTTGTTAATTAAAGTAAAGGTTCCCTTCGCTGCCTTCTCGCCGTATGGGAAGTGTAGTGTGAGTGACCATATTTTTCTTTCACCATCGCACATTATTGATTGTGGTCAGCATACCGCCAGGCCGTATTTACTTTCCAGATAAATCCCTGGCACTCACTTTTTAAGAGTCCGGGTGAACCATTGAGCCTTGCCTGTGCGAAAACAAATACGCCACTTTTGGGAATCGAACCATGACTTTTCTCATCAGGAAGCGAGAACACTTATTACTCAGCCTCTAAGACTCATACAAAGGACGTGCTCAGGTTATTTCCCTAGAATTTGAGCAAAAGTGTCAATTTAATTAGAATAAACACTTATGGTATTATTCTTATTTTACAGTTGTATAATATTATTATTGTTAAATTATGAATTAATCAAGAAGTTGAATGGGCATTTGATGTTTCTGTTGTTTACTCGTTGTGTTAAGTAACACTTATTAATTGGAAAGAATGATATCTCCATTTTGTTGAATGCAAATTCGTGCTATAATCTGAGTTTCTTGGGGTCCGCTCACTAACCACGAAGCCTACTAGGATTGGCGCCGGCGCATGCATATACATGTAGTACCGCCCGCGACAACAGTTGCAGCAAAACAGGAAGTGTGCATCACGAGTTGCGCACCTTTTTGTAGAACGCGAAGCGTTCACTAGAACAATATGAACGGTCAGGATGACCACTTTGTTAGTTTCTGGACGGTTATATAGCACATAAGAGAATCTCCCGCCTAGTGAGGCCAATTTATTCTAAAGTCTAAAGGGCCAATTTATTCTAAAGTCTAAAGGGCCAATTTATTCTAAAGTCTAAAGGGCCAATTTATTCTAAAGTCTAAATTCTTGATATAATTAGTTTTTATAATAAAAAAAAACGATAAAAAATAGCTAGGAAGAAAAGAGCGCTGAATAAACCACCGCAAATATAATATGCAAGGTATGTCTTCTTCTCTTACTTTCAGCTCCCTGTGGAGCATAAGTTTTCAACAAACACTTTCCAAGTCGTTCTGATTTTTTTGCCATTCTTTTATGATCATTGCATGTCTTCCCTATCATCTTCATCTCTGCTTCTATCTGTCTTCTCCAAGAATTCCTTGGTCTTTCTCTTTGTCTTTTCCCCTGGGGATTCCAAAAAATGGCCTGTTGTGTAACTGAGAATATTACACAACGTGCTAGGCAGGTGGATGCTACTAATAGTCTAGGTCAGTTTAAGTTATAGACTGCTTCAGTGGTGGTCGCGACAAAATGAGACTTGCTGGGCATGAGAACAAGACAGATACCACCGGTCTGTGCCACTGCAGAGATGATTTCTCAATTTTTACCAAATTTAAGTGAGATGATTTCTCATGGGACAAATTTTACCTGAGATGATTTCTCATGGGACAAATTTTACCTGAGATGATTTCTCATGGGACAAATTTTACCTGAGATGATTTCTCATGGGACAAATTTTACCTGAGATGATTTCTCATGGGACAAAATTTACCTGAATTGATTTTTCTCGCGATTAAATATCCAACGGTAAAATTTGCATGCAATAAATTTTCACGGAAATGAATTTTCCTGGGAAGATTTTTACCCGCGATGAATGAGATGCAGGGCCTAAACATTAGTAGAAAGATAATCAATAATCTAAGATAAGATATGTTGATGGTACTGTACTATTAGCAGAAAATTCAATAGCTCTACAACAGTTACTTAACGAAATAAACAAGCAAAAAATATAGACTAGATATAAATATCAAAAAGACTAAAACTATGATCATAAACAAAGAAAATACTCAAAACCCACAAGTGGATATCAAAATTGAAGGAATAGACCTTGAGACAGTTCAGAACTATAACTACCTTGGACATACTATAACCAGTGATGGGAAATGTACAACTGAAATAAACAAAAGAATAGGAATGGCAAAAAGTAATTTTAATGTCATGAAAAATATACAAACATCAAAACAAATATCACCAGGGCTTAAACTAAGAATAGCAAAATGTTACATCTTATCAACATTCATATATGGTACAAAAACATGGACATTAGACAAGAAAACAGAACAGAAAATTGAAGCCCTTAAAAACAAACGATGAAGTCTTAAAACAACTAAAAATGGAAGTATAACTACTAAACACAATTCAAACAAGACAAATGCGATTTTTTGGGCCATGTTAAAGACACAGCAGCCTACTGAAAGTAATACTGGAAGGGAAAATACAAGATAAAAGAGGCAGACCAAGCCTGACTTAGACAAGTCAGCCTATGACAGCCTTCACCATCAAAGCAAGAGACAAAGCTGAATGGCGCTCCATGGTAGCCAACCTTCGATACGGAGACTGCATTTAATGATGATGAAACATTTGCTTGTACGATCAAGTGGAGATGTAACCATTTGTTTTTAAAACTTTGTTATTTTAAAACTTTGATATTTTAAAACTTTGGTATTTTAAAACTTTGTTTCACGCTGTCGCTTAAAGCTCGTTGCATATTTACTTTGGGTTTTAGTTTTCCAAAATATTCCTTTCTATCATTTTTTTAATGTGTAAAAATGTAAATAGACTAATTTTCTTATATCTATTTGCAAATTATAGTTAACTGAATTAAGCAGAAAAGAAATATATAAACTATATTTTATAAAGTTTAAATATAAGTAATTTATTGATACATATATGGAGGTATATGATAATATGGGAATAACTGTGGAGTAGCTGGCCTTGATTGGATGGAAATATGGCAGTGATTCCCACACTTTTCACACCCATAGCTTCCTTTATACCCTGCCAGTGGAATCTTCCGAATTAATATCTCATCTCCCAAACAAAGAAATGTAGCTTCAGTCCCCATCATAGCAGTCTCAGCACACGCCAAAAGACAAAAGGCGAAACTGCACAGAAAGTGAACACAGCCATCCGTTCCCCGTCATTCGATATCATCATTCATCGTAAGCAATCGGAATAATTCTTTCATCTCCCTCGCATATCACATTCCGAATGATACAATTTGTTAACTTATTACAATAATAATATATATATATATATATATATATATATATATATATATATATATATAAACTACATAACATTTTATGTAAGTAAAATAGTAAAGTACCCCCGTCACGCCAAGTGGCGTATAGGGAATATGGTGTTAGTGACCCGTCACGCCAAGTGGCGTATAGAGAATATGGTGTTAGTGACCATACATTTTACAGACCTTCAGCACATGATTTTTGGGGTAATGTGGTCGGTATTACGCCTGTGCCACTTTACTTTCCCAGAAAAAAATTCGGTATCCTTTAAAGGCTGGGTGAACCGGAAGCAGTCGGTTGAGATCGAACCCTACCTCTTGTCCTTTGTAGTCCAGTTCACTAACCACTGAGCTATCGCTGCTCCCATAACATTTTATGTGACAGATTTATATTTCCCCAGAGATTGTAATTTTGCATTTGTTTACGTGGCAGGGATATATTTTTATACACGGATTTGTGTTTGTGATCCCTTGTACCTTGAGTAGTAATTTTATATAAGTGATACATTTGTGTGCTTTTAAATGTTTTATAACCTGCAATAAAAGCACATTTAAATAGATACGATCTGGTTGTTTCAAATACTCATTAAGTTTGCATGTTTTTTGGTGTCATTTTAAATATGAACAGAATATTAATGATCATATATCTTTAACTAGATATTTCATGTATATATTATATCTTATGGTGCATGGGGCATTATGTATGTTGTGTTTGTGATTATATGTTGGTATAACCACGGGAAGAATGTTGAAAGTTCCCTGGACAGCTAAAACGACCAATGAGGAAGTTCTCAAAGAGGCCGACACAAAAAGGCAGCTCCTAAAAAACATCAGAAAGAACCAATCAATATTTTTCAGGCACATCATGAGAAGAGGAAAGTTGGAATACTTGGTTATAACTGGCAAAATAAAAGGAAAGAGAGATCGCGGACGACAAAGAGAGAAAATACTGGATGGCTTGGTGTCATGGCATGGAAAACAGTCAACAACAGAACTGATACTATGCACTGTAGATAGAAGATTGTGGAAGGACATGATCGCCTACGCCAACCGGTATGGCACATGATGATGATAACCACGGGAACCCCATTTGGGAAAATGTGGGCAGCATCACGTCAGGTCGTCTAAATCTACCTTCCTTCATACTTTCCTTCCTTTCTCTTTCCTTCCCTTTTATTTCTTTCTCGTATTCGTTTGTCTTTGTTTGTTTGATTCTTTCTCTATCTATCTATTTCTTTCTTTCTTTCTTTCTTTCTTTCTTTCTTTCTTTCTTTCTTTCTTTCTTTCTTTCTTTCTTTCTTTCTTTCTTTCCTTCCTTCTTTCTTTCTTTCTTTCTTCCTTTCTATCCTTCTTTCTTTCTTTCCTTCTTTCTTCCTTTCTATCCTTCTTTCTTTATTTCTTTTTTTCTTTTTTTCTTTCTTTCCTTCCATCCTTCTTTCTTTCTTTCTTTCTTTTCATTCTTTACTTCCTCTTGCACCCGTTCTGGTGTCGAGGGAGATACACAGTTCTAATCCTCACCCACTTGCCGGCTTCAACCGTTGTTATTTGATGTTGATGTAACGTTTCTTTGATGTTGTCTGTCCATTTTACTTTTGGCCTGCCTCTTTTCATTCTCTCTTCTCCTATTTAATATACCCTTTGTATGGGAAGGAATCACAAAACATTCTTTCTAAATGGGCAAAGCAGTTTATTTGTTGTTTCTGTATGTAGCTTAGGATTGGTTCTACTCTTTCTCTTATAATATAATTTCTCATTCTGTCTTTTCTGCTGATTTCAGACATCTCGTTTTCTACATTCAATTTTCTCTGCTTGGATCAGAGACTGAGACAATCTTGTAATGACGTCGTATTTTACTATCTGAACACCAACCAAAGTGAACAATGGTAGAGAAGTGATTGCTGGCTACTGAGGACAAGAGGGTTAGGTTCGATCCCTAATCGACTAGATTCCTGGTTCTCTCATTCTCTCTCTCTCTCTCTCTATATATATATATATATATATATATATGTATATATGTATATACTCTCTCTTTCCCTATATATATATATATACTCTCTCTCATTATATATATATATATATATATATATAAACTCTCTCTCTCTCTCTATATATATATATATATATATATCTATTCTCTCTCTCCATATATATATATATATATATATATTCTCTCTCTCTTTCTCTCTCTCTCTCTCTCTATATATATATATATATATATATATACATACAGTGTATATATATATATGAAAATATTAGGAAGAAACAATCATCATTTTTTGACCATGTAATGAGAAGAGAACAGCTGGAATATATTGTAACAACTGGGAAAATTGAGGGACGAAGAGATAGAGGAAAGCAAAGAGAAAAGATACCAGACAGGTTAAGAGAATGGCTTGGTAGAAGGTCAACAACAGAAATGATAAATAACTGTCGTGATCAAAAGTTGTGGAGAGACATGATCACATACGCCAGCAGGCCCGGTACTTGATGATGATATATAAGAAAAGAGGCTTGAGAAAAGACAGGAAACCCAGCAGAACAGTGGGCCTGACTTGTTCATTCTGTGACCGAATGTGTTAGTAGTAGTAGTAGTAGTATAGTAGTAGTAGTATTATATTAGTAGTAGTAGTATAGTAGTAGTAGTATAGTAGTAGTATAGTAGTAGTAGTATTATATTAGTAGTAGTAGTATAGTAGTAGTATAGTAGTAGTAGTAGTATAGTAGTAGTATAGTAGTAGTAGTAGTATAGTAGTAGTATAGTAGTAGTATAGTAGTAGTATAGTAGTAGTATAGTAGTAGTAGTAGTAGTAGTATAGCAGTAGTATAGTAGTAGTAGTAGTATAGTAGTAGTATAGTAGTAGTAGCAGTATAGTAGTAGTAGTAGTAGTAGTATAGTAGTAGTAGTAGTATAGTAGTAGTAGTATAGTAGTAGTATAGTAGTAGTAGTATTATATTAGTAGTAGTAGTATAGTAGTAGTATAGTAGTAGTAGTATAGTAGTAGTATAGTAGTAGTAGTAGTATAGTAGTAGTAAGTAGTAGTATAGTAGTAGTAGTAGTAGTAGTATAGCAGTAGTATAGTAGTAGTAGTAGTAGTAGTATAGTAGTAGTATAGTAGTAGTAGCAGTATAGTAGTAGTAGTAGTATAGTAGTAGTATAGTAGTAGTAGTAGTAGTAGTATAGTAGTAGTAGTAGTAGTATAGTAGTAGTAGTATAGTAGTAGTAGTATTAGTATAGTAGTAGTAGTAGTAGTAGTAGTAGTAGTAGTATAGTAGTAGAATAGTAGTAGTAGTAGTATATTAGTAGTAGTAGTATAATAGTAGTATAGTAGTAGTAGTAGTATAGTAGTAGTAGTATAGTAGTAGTAGTATAGTAGTAGTAGTATAGTAGTAGTAGTATAGTAGTAGTGGTATAACGAAGAGAGTAGCAATAGTAGTAAAAATAATATTAGTTGTAATAATAGTAATAGCAGTAATAACGTCATTAGTAGCAGTAGTAGTGGTATCAATAACATAGTGGTATTGATAGTAGTAGTAGTAACAATAATAATAATAGTATTAGTAGCAGTAGTAGTGGCATCAATAACATAGTGGTATTGATAGTAGTAGTAGTAACAATAATAATAATAGTATTAGTAGTAATAGTAGTGGTATCAATAACACAGTAGTATTAATAGTAGTAGTAGCAGTAGTAAAAATAGTATTAGTAGTAATGGTAGTAGTAGTAGTATTACCAGTAGTAGTGGGAGTATCAGTAGTTGTGGTATTAGCAATAGTAGTGGTAGTAGCAGTAGTAGTGATATTAGCAGTAGATTTTTATTAGCAGTAGTAGTGATAGTAGCAGTAGTAGTGGTAGTAGCAGTAGTAGTGGTAGTAACAGTAATTGTGGTATCTATAACATAGTAGAATTAATAGTAGTAGCAGTAGTGGTAGTTGCAGTAATAGTAGTAGTAGCAAGAGTAGTAGTAGTATTAATAGTAGTAGTAGTAGTAGCAGTAGTGGTAGTAGTAATAGTAGAAGTAGTAGTAGTAGTAGTAACAATAATAATAATAGTATTAGTAGTAATAGTAGTAATAGTAGTGGTATCAATAACATAGTCGTATTAATAGAAGTAGTAGCAGTAGTAATAATAGTATTAGTAGTAATGGTAGTAGTAGTAGTATTACCAGTAGTAGTGGGAGTAGCAGTAGTTGTGGTATTAGCAGTAGTAGTGGTAGTAGCAGTAGTAGTGGTATTAGCAGTAGTAGTGATATTAGCAGTGGAAGTGGTATTAGCAATAGTAGTGGTATTAGCAGTAGTAGTGATATTAGCAGTAGCAGTGGTATTAGCAATAGTAGTGGTATTAGCAGTAGTAGTGGTATTAGCAGTAGTAGTGGTATTAGCAGTAGCAGCGGTATTAGCAGTAGTAGTGGTATTAGCAGTAGTAGTGATATTAGCAGTAGCAGTGGTATTAGCAATAGTAGTGGTATTAGCAGTAGTAGTGGTATTAGCAGTAGTAGTGGTATTAGCAGTAGCAGTGGTATTAGCAGTAGCAGTGGTATTAGCAATAGTAGGGGTATTAGCAGTAGTAGTGGTATTAGCAGTAGTAGTGATAGTAGCAGTAGTAGTGGTAGTAGCAGTAGTAGTGGTAGTAACAGTAATTGTGGTATCTATAACATAGTAGAATTAATAGTATTAGCAGTAGTGGCAGTTGCAGTAATAGTAGTAGTAGCAAGAGTAGTAGTAGTATTAATAGTAGTAGTGGTAGTAGTAATAGTAGTAGTAGTAGTAGCAGTAGTAGTAGTAATAGTAGTAGCAGTAGTAGTTGTAGTAATAGTAGTAGTAGAAAGAGTAGTAGTAGTAGTAATAGTAGCAATGGTAGTAATCGTGGTAGTAGTAGTAGTAATAATCTTAGTAGCAATATGAGTAAGAGTAATCCCGGCTCCAGTAGTTATATTATCAGTAATTGTAGCAGTTGTAGTAGCAGTAGTCGTGGTATTAGCAGTAATTGTAGTGGTAGTAGTAGTGGTAGTAGCAGTAGTCGTGGTATTAGCAGTAATTGTAGTAGTTGAAGTAATGGTAGTAGCAGTAGTAGTGGTATTAGCAGTAACTGTAGTAGTTGTAGTAGTGGTGGTATTAATTCTAGTATTAGTGATAGTGATATTAGCAGTAGCTGTAGTTGTAGTGTTAGTGTTTGAGGTAGTAGTAGTAGTAGTAGTAGTAGTAGTAGTAGTAGTAGTAGTAGTAGTAGTAGTAGTAGTATGTAGTAGGGGTGGTGGTGGTGGTAGCAGTCATCATCAAGTACCATGCTTCCTGGCGTAGGTGATCATGTCTCTCCACAACTTTCGATCTCTACAGTTATTTATCATTTCTGTTGTTGACCTTCTGCCAAGCCATTCTCTTAAGCTGTCTGGTATTTTTTTTTCTCTTTGCTTCCCTCTATCTCTTCGTCCCTCAATTTTTCCAGTTGTTACAATATATTCCACCTGTTCCCTTCTCTTTACGTGGCCAAAAAATGATGATTGTTTCTTCCTAATATTAGAAATTAGCTCTCTTTTTGCTTGGCCTCTTTCATATCGTTTTCATTACTCTTCTTAGCTGCCCATGGTATTCTCAACATTCTTCTGTAAACCCACATTTCTACAGCCTCCAGTGATTTTCTTGTCTGTTGTGGTAGCAGTAGAAGCAGTAAATTATGAAGAATGATAACAAGGATAATGAAAATATAGAAAGAAAAAGAAGCAAATGAAAAAAAGAAGAAAAAAGACGAAGAAAAGAAATAAGTATAAAGAAGATAGATGGATAACAGAAGAAAAATAAAATAAGAAGAAATATCGAAAAAGAAAGCGATATGGCGATTTAGTGGTATGTGTATAAAAGAGAGAGAGAGAGAAAGGCAAGAAAAGTTTTTAGAAAAGAAGAAGAAGAATAAAATGTATAGAAATTAAGAATATGGCGGTGGGTAAAAGCTTCATTAATTTGTGTGCAAAGGGAAGCAACTGATACAAAAATACTTCTTAAAAGAAGACACTTGATCAAACAACTTAAGCTACTTAATGTAGTAAACAACATAACAAGCAAAAAATATGGACTAGATATGAATATTAAATTACTAAAACTATGATCATAAACAAAGAAAATTCTCAAGACTTACAATTAAATATCACAGTTGAGGGAATACATCTGGAGACAGTTCAGAGCTACAACTACCTGGGACATACTATAACCAGTGATGGAAAATGTACAACTGAAATAAACAAAAGAATAGGTATGGCAACAAGTAATTTTACTGTCATGAAGAACATACTAACATCAAAACTAATAACACCAGGGCTAAAACTAAGAATAGGAAAATGTTACATCTTCTCAATATTCCTGTATGGTGCAGAAACATTGACATTAGACAAGAAAACAGAACAGAAAATTGAGGCCTTTGAAATATGTATTTATAGAAGTATAGATCGAATTGGTTGGAAAGAAAAGAAAACAAACGACGAAGTTTTAAAACAACTGAATATAAAAGAGAACTACTAAACACAATTAGAACAAGACAAATGAAATTTTTGGGCCATGTTAAAAGACATAACAGCCTAATAAAAGTAATTTTGGAAGGGAAATACAAGGTAAAAGAGGCAGAGACAGACCAAGACTAACATGGACGAGTAACATCAAAAGATGGACAAGTCAACATATGACAACCTGCATAATCAAAGCAAGAGACAGACTGGAATGGCGCTTCATGGTCGCCAACGTTTGATGCGGAGGCGGCACTCGATGATGATGATGTTGATGATGATGTTGATGATGATGTTGATGATGATGTTGATGATGTTGATGATGATGTTGATGATGATGTTGTTGATGATGATGTTGATGAAGATGTTGATGATGATGATGTTGATGATGATGTTGATGATGATGTTGATGATGTGATAATGTTGATGATGTTGATGATGATGATGTTGATGATGTTGATGATGATGATGTTGATGATGATGTTGACGATGATGTTGATGATGTTGATAATGTTGATGATGTTGATGATGTTGATGATGTTGATGATGTTGATAATGATGTTGATGATGATGTTGATGATGTTGATGATATTGATGATGATGTTGATGATGATGTTGATGATGATGTTGATGATGTTGATGATGATGTTGATGTTGTTGATGATGATGTTGATGATGATGTTGATCATGTTGATGATTATGTTGATGATGTTGATGATGATGTTGATGATTATGTTGATGATGATGTTGATGATGTTGATGATGATGTTGATGATGATGTTGATGATGATGTTGATGATGATGTTGATGATGATGATGATGTTGATGATGATGTTGATGATGTTGATGATGTTGATGATGATGTTGATGATGATGTTGATGATGATCAAACAACAGACTCTGTGATGTCTCAACGATCCCTGGGGTTCTGCCATAGAAAAGTAGAATACGTTATGTTATGTTATGTTATGTTATGGTATGGTATTTTAATATAGGATCATCGTCACAGCACTCCGGATACACCTATAGGTGCCACGATCTTATCCTCAAATGTCCAACAGCAAATAGGGACTTATTGTGCCAGTTTGGTGTTGGTTGACAAATCCTCTCATTCGTCCAGAATATCGCTCTGTCCTGGCTACACCGGTCTTCTCTCCCAGTTCACGCAGATAGCCATGTATGTGTACTTCTATCAAAGTACTTTGACCGATCTCTCGTAGGCTGTTGATGATATCTGCCCGATACAATCGCTGTCCAGGAGCTAATATTGGCCAACAAGGTATACATGTATATTCGTATCGTCATCATTATGTGCCATACCGGATGGCGTAGGTTATCATGTCCTTTTATACTTTTCTGTCCATAGTGGATCGTATCAATTATGACTGTTGACTGTTTTCCGTGCCATGGCACTTAGCTATCTAGTATTTTCTGTCTTTGTCGTCCGCGATCTCTCTTTCCATCTATTTTGCCAGTTGTAACCAAGTATTCCAACTTTACCCTTCTCATGATGTGTCCTAAAAATCTAGATTTTTCTTTCTGAAAGTTTTTTGGAGCTCCCTTTTTGTGTTGGCCTCTTTGAGAACTTCCTCTTGGTCTTTCTAGCTGTCCAGGGGACTCTCAACATTCTTCTGAACAATCACTTCTCTGTGTCCTATAATCGTCTTTTCATTTGCTTGTCTACTGTCCATAATTCGCTTTCATAGGTCAAAATCACCATCAAGGGCGTTCTTCTCGAGAATGCATGGAAAAAGACCAAGAGGAAGACCCAGAAGAAGATGGATAGATGCAGTGACAGAGACATGTAACAACAAAGGGAGATCACTAATTCAGACAGTTCGAGCAGCTCAAGAACGACAAATGATATAAACCACGACACCTTGTAGGTATCAGTAAAAAAAGTAAAGTAAAGTACCCCCCGTCACGCCAAGTGGCGTATAGGGAAATATGGTGTTAGTGACCCTATATTTTACAGACCTTCAGCACATGATTTTTGGGGTAATGTGGTCGGTATTACGCCCGTGCTGCTTTTTCTTTCCCAGAAAAAATCCGGTACCCATTTAAGGCTGGGTGAACCCGGAGCCGTCGGTTGGGATCGAACCCTACCCCTTGTCCGTAGTAGTCCAGTTCACTAACCACTGAGCTATCGCGGCTCCTACTAATTTTTAGGGAATTAGTAAAACCCAGGTGTCCTCGCCAGGATTACGAACCCCGGCTGTTGCCGTGGTAAGCCAACCGCCTATCGATTGCGCTAACCGGACACCCACGTATCAGTGAGAAGAGAAAAAGAAAAAAAAGAAAGAATAGATCAAAATTGGCTCTATCTAACAACGATGAACTCTCTTATCACTTCTACTGACAAGGACTTTCTTCATTTTAGGTATGCTATTTTGACCTGAGCTATTCTTATTTTTTTATTTTTTACTTTCTGTGGTGCATCTTCCATCTGATATTATTATTATGCTCCAGTATTTGAAGTGTTGCACTTGTTTCAGGTTTGTCCCACCTACTTGTATGTTACATAGTGGGATATATTTACACACACAAACATACGAATGCGCCTTTGCACACAAACATTAGAGCGAATAAGTTGATACCTGCTTCTAGCATTTTCCAATTAAGTGTCAACACATTGAAACAAGATTGTATCTTGAGATGCACTTTAAGAACAACCAACACCCTCATTGCCAGGTTGGATTGAAGAAGTTTGCACGTGGGGATGGTTTTGCTTTCCACGTTTTATTTTGAATTCTTTTCCTGTCTCGTTAAAAGAATAAAAAAATGTGGCCCCATTTTTCAGTTTGCTAGAACAATCTGGCTGATCCGGCTGCGTTATTGTAAACACAGCTGACCCGGCTGCGTTATTGTAAACACAGCTGACCCGGCTGCGTTATTGTAAACACAGCTGACCCGGCTGCGTTATTGTAAACACAGCTGACCCGGCTGAGTTATTGTAAACACAGCTGACCCGGCTGCGTTATTGTAAACGCAGCTGACCCGGCTGCGTTATTGTAAACATGGCTGACCCGGCTGCGTTATTGTAAACACAGCTGACCCGGCTGCGTTATTGTAAACGCAGCTGACCCGGCTGCGTTATTGTAAACACAGCTGACCCGGCTGCGTTATTGTAAACACAGCTGACCCGGCTGCGTTATTGTAAACACAGCTGACCCGGCTGCGTTATTGTAAACACAGCTGACCCGGCTGCGTTATTGTAAACATAGCTGACAAGAAAAAAAAACATCAACACTTGCAAGGAAATGTCCTCCTCAACCACAATTAAGAGCCGTGATTGCAACTGAAGGCTCAAACACCCTAAAACGATCACGCAATAATTCGTCATAATTAAATTTATCTGCAAATTGAGATTTAATTTTACAGAATAATGTGGAGAATCTTGTGAAGATTTCGTGACATTAATGATGATATATCAGCCTTCCCCTGTCTTCCCTCTCTCGCTCTCTCTCTCTCTCTCTCTCTCTCTCTCTCTCTCGCTTTCATTCTTCACTTCCTGTTACATCCAGTTGAGTGTTAAGGGAAATACAAAGTTCTATCTCTTCCCCTTCTGGCAGCCTGACCTATAGTCAATTGATGTTGTTGGTCCATCTAACTCAGTGACTACCATGGCGCTCATCTTCCTAACTCAGTGACTACCATGGCGCTCATCTTCCGTCTCCTCTTTACATATCTCTTTTGTTTGCTCCAGAATTTTTGGCATTTTTTTCAGAAGATCAAACGATCTCAAAGGCTGTCTTTGTATGTGGCTTAGAATTGTTCTTTGTTTGTGTGTTTGTTTGTTCGTTTGTTTGTTTTTTTTGTTTATTTGTTTGTTTGTTTGTTTGTTTGTCTGTTTGTTTGTTTGTTTGTCTGTCTGTCTGTCAGACTGTTTGTTTGTCTGTCTGTTTGTTTTGCTTATTTGTTTGTGTGTTTGTTTGTTTGTCTGCTTGTTTGTTTTGTTTATTTATTTTATTTTATTTTATTTGTGTGTGTTTGTTTGTTTGTCTGTCTGTCTGCCTGCCTGTTTGTTTGTTTGTTTTGTTTATTTGTTTGTGTGTTTGTTTGTTTGTGTGTTTGTTTTGTTATTTTGTTTATTTGTTTGTTTGTCTGTTTGTTTGTTTGTCTGTCTGCCTGACTGTCTGTATGTTTGTCTGTTTGTTTCTTTGTCTGTTTATCTGTCTGTTTGTTTGTCTGTGTGTTTGTCTGTCTCTCTGTTTGTTTGTCTGTTTGCATGTTTGACTGTCTGTTTGTTTGTTTCTTTTCCTGTCTATCTGTCTGTTTGTCTGTCTGTCTGTCTATTTGTATGTATGCTTGTCTGTCTGTTTGTTTCTTCGCCTGTCTGTCTGTATGTTTATTTGTTTGTTTGCTTGTGTGCGTCAGCTTTGTATTTTTAGCTAAGTCCGGTGGGACTGAATTGTGCACAAATATCACTTGTTCATATCTTTTATCTTCATACCAGCTGTCGTGCACTCAGGTGTCCCCCGCCATACAGGCATATATTCTCACGCTTCAGAGATATTCTATTTTATCCAATCGCCGAAAGCTTTGATGTTTGGACATTATCTTCTATCAATTTTGTCACGGCCATTTGTGGCCACTCGTTTCGAATTCAATCTGAGAAGAGTTCTTTAACGTGCGCTGAGTATACTTGGGACCTACTGTTTTCGCCGTTGTCCGATAGGGCTAGACATGGGATCTGACGACCCAGAGACCAGGGGAGAGTAATGACACTAAGAAACCATTGATTCGATATTGGAAAAATGTCCACCGTCTGTGGTGGAAATCGAACACAGGACATCTCTGTCCAGAGTCTGACGTCTTACGTCTTGACCACCAAGGTTCCCCCCTTCCACCGCCAAATGCCCCCCTCCTTCTGCTTTAGAAATGACTTATTGTCCATTCTCTCTTCTATGGCATAATTCTATTTCTGCCTCGTCTGGCCATTTTAATCGGATGTCTCAAACACATCATCATTGTGCTGACTAGCTTCCCTTTCCGCGTATTCATGACAGGAAGCTACGAGTAATTTGATTGGCCTAATGATGATATATCTCTGATAGAATAGGTATGTCAGCCCAGGCATTCTATAAACTTAAAAACATTTGGCGTTAAACGTCTCACTCTCAGCACCAAGCTTAGATTTACAAGTCAAATGTGCGATCCATACTCCTATATGCAGCAGAAACGTGGAGAATGTATAATAAGATAGAAAACGGGTGTTATGTCCTTCCACAATCTTCTATCTACAGTGCATCGTATCAGTTCTGTTGTTGACTGTTTTCCATGCCATGACACCAAGCTATCCAGTATTTCCTCTCTTTGTCGTCCGCGATCTCTCTTTCCTTTTATTTTGCCAGTTGTAACCAAATATTCAAATTTTCCTCCTCTCATGATGTGCCCGAAAAATGTTGATTGTTTCTTTCTGATGTTTTTTAAGAGCTCCCTTTTTGTGTTGGCCTCTTTGAGAACTTCCTCATTGGTCTTTTTATCTGTCCAGGGAACTTTCAACATTCTTCTGAGAAATCCCATCTCTGTGGCCTCTAATCGTCTTTTCATTTGTTTGTCTACTGTCCATGATTCGCTTCCATAGTTCAGAATTGGTTCTATATAGCACCGATAAACTCTCTTTCTCATTTCTATTGACATAGGTGTGCTGCATAAGATATTTTTCATTTTCTGAAATGCTATTTTTACTAGAGCTATTCTGCCTTTTATTTCTGTGGTTATGTGATCTTCCATGTGATGCTGTTATTGTGCCCAGGTATTTGAAACGCTGCACTGGTATTTGACTAAATTACCTTAACAATAATGTGTGGAGGGTCTACTGGTATTTGACTAAATTACCTTAACAATAATGTGTGGAGGGTCTACTGGTATTTGACTAAATTACCTTAACAATAATGTGCGGAGGGTCTACTGGTATTTGACTAAATTACCTTAACAATAATGTGTGGAGGGTCTACTGGTATTTGACTAAATTACCTTAACAATAATGTGTGGAGGGTCTACTGGTATTTGACTAAATTACCTTAACAATAATGTGTGGAGGGTCTACTGGTATTTGACTAAATTACCTTAACAATAATGTGTGGAGGGTCTACTGGTATTTGACTAGATTACCTTAACAATAATGTGTGGAGGGTCTACTGGTATTTGACTAAATTACCTTAACAATAATGTGCGGAGGGTCTACTGGTATTTGACTAAATTACCTTAACAATAATGTGTGGAGGGTCTACTGGTATTTGACTAAATTACCTTAACAATAATGTGCGGAGGGTCTACTTTAACAAATATGAGTTACAACGCCACACTGTCGACGTACCACGCGGCATGATAAGGCCTTCTATCTACAACAGAGCAGACAAAAACAACACAGTTCGAGATAGAGTCACGTGATATAATGTAGCAACATCGAGGAAACTACAACAGAAAAGTATTCTACTACAACAGAAAAGTATTCTACTACAACAGAAAAGTAATCTACTACAACAGAAAAGTAATCTACTGCAAGAGAAAAGTAATCTACTACAACAGAAAAGTATTCTACTACAACAGAAATGTAATCTACTACAACAGAAAAGTATTCTACTACAACAGAAAAGTAACCTACTACAACAGAAAAAGTAATCTAAAAAGGAATAGTCAAATAACGGAAATTGCCAGGTTGTCCAGAGTTTGAATGTTCAGTCATCCTTCACACTAATTGGGATAGAAAGAAAATGATGAAAGGCAAAGCCGGATGTATCGACACGACACGGCGCAAATATCACAGCTTTGATGTAGACAACGACACGGCGCAAAAATGACCTTTTATGGAACTTAAAACAAAAAAATAGAAATGACGGGCTGGATATGATAATGATCCGAATTATGAAATGATCAAAAAGTATAGATGACTGTGGAAGAACTAAAGGCAAACATCACAAGACACATCGTTGTTAAACCCATTACCTCTACTTCGACAACCCAACGATGTCCACCTTGTCAATGTATAGAGGGGAGGGGAGCAGTAGCGCCTACGACCTGCGGTCGCAATAGCAGGGTCAGCGCTCCATCAGCTGACCAAGACCTAGCAGTTCTACCTCCTCGTGGTCTCCCCTGATAACAGTCTGCGTCAAAACAGGCTGGCTAACAGAAGCTAGGATCGCCGTGTTCCCTGTAGTGGTGGCTGTTACTGATATAGAGGACCTAGTATTGAGTCTATAACAAAACAGGCTGGCTAACAGAAGCTAGGATCAACGTGTTCCCTGTAGTGGTGGCTGTTGATGATATAGAGGGCCTAGTATTGAGTCTACAACAAAACAGGCTGGCTAACAGAAGCTAGGATCGCCGTGTTCCCTGTAGTGGTGGCTGTTACAGATATAGAGGACCTAGTATTGAGTCTACAACAAAACAGGCTGGCTAACAGAAGTTAGGATCGCCGTGTTCCCTGTAGTGGTGGCTGTTGATGATATAGAAGACCTAGTATTGAGTCTACAACAAAACAGGCTGGCTAACAGAAGCTAGGATCGCCGTGTTCCCTGTAGTGGTGGCTGTTACTGATATAGAGGACCTAGTATTGAGTCTATAACAAAACAGGCTGGCTAACAGAAGCTAGGATCAACGTGTTCCCTGTAGTGGTGGCTGTTGATGATATAGAGGACCTAGTATTGAGTCTACAACAAAACAGGCTGGCTAACAGAAGCTAGGATCGCCGTGTTCCCTGTAGTGGTGGCTGTTACAGATATAGAGGACCCAGTATTGCAGTACCTCTGGGCTGGACTAGTAGTTTCCCAGCATAGCCTGGGACAGACGAAATCCGACCTCTCCAGTAACAGCCGGGAATGTCAAGAAAGCCATTACGACCCGCCACATCTTATGAGTCAAAGGGCAGCCTGCCCGCATCAACTCGTGGCAATCCGTCAACAACAACAACAACAGGATATAGAAGAATTATTTTAATCTTGAAGCCAAATAAAACAAAAAAATACATATCGTCTTAATATTCTTCCTCGTTCCGAATAACTCGACCAAAAATAACTGCTTAATTTGATAAATAATATTCCGCCCTTTAATTTGTATAGTTGGACTAGATATCAGCTTCTTATCTCCATATGGGAGAGATAATATCAGAAAAAGCGTTCCCAATACCTGTTTTCACTTCGCTTATTCATCTCGACCCCCATCTATCTCCGTCTCTCGTGCTTTTATTATCGGGTCGTCGGCGGTACTTGAGAGAACTCTGGCGAGTCGACTTTATGAAGTGCAACAGGTGTGAGGGAATCGTTCGAGAAGATTGTTCAAGGTAAGTACAGCTACTTTCAAGATGCGATAAGCCTGGAGTGAGGCTTTACAGCAGGTACTACAGTGCACCTGTGTTGATATAACAGTGCTACTTGTATCACCATCATCGTAGTCTTACACACAGGTTTGGCAAAGTTGACCATTTTCTTTCACAATTCTCTGCCCTCAGAAAAAAACTTATCAATTCTGTTGTTGACTGTTTTCCATGCCGTGACACCAAGCCACCTATGTTCTCTCTTTGTCGTCCGCGATCTCTCATTCCCTGTATTTTGCCAGTTTTAACATTCTTACAATTTTGTTTTTTGTTCTTTTCTCTTTTGGGTAAAGTGTCGCAGGTTTCTTGTATGCTTTTCTTTATGCATTGCAATTTGGTTGTTACTTTTTCATCAGGATTTTCTCTTCTGTATTGTTCAATTCCTTCTTCTAGCAGCTTCTGATATGTGTTCTTTACTTCGTATCTTTAATATCTTTTGATTTAAAAAAGAGCGCAAATTATATCTCCCCTCGACGCTGAAAGGCAGATGAGGAAGGAAAGAAGGAGAAGAAGAATTCTTGCTAAACCTCAAAGAATGAACATGTTGGAGGAGTTATACACCTTCTCTAGTTATCATTCTATACTGGAACCTTCTACAGCAGGTGCCCAGCAGGTGTATGCGTCCTCTTATAGAGCTGTATTGACTCAGTCATTTACTTGGATATACCAGATGAATAGAGAGGGTTATATTATAACAATGGCACGTGTCCACGTTCTTAAAGGGACAGGTTACCATAATAAACTGAAGAAGTTGAAGGAGAAGAAATAAGAAAGAAACTAAGATGATGAAGGAGAAGAAATAAGAAAGAAACGAGGATGAAGAAGGAGAAGAAATAAGAAGGAAACGAAGATGAAGAAGGAGAAGAAATAAGAAGGAAACGAAGAAGTTGAAGGAGAAGAAATAAGAAGGAAACGAAGATGTTGAAGTTGAAGAAATAAGAAGGAAACGAAGATGATGAAGTTGAAGAAATAAGAAGGAAACGAAGATGATGAAGGAGAAGAAATAAGAAGGAAACGAAGATGAAGGAGAAGAAATAAGAAGGAAACGAAGATGTAGAAGGAGAAGAAATAAGAAGGAAACGAAGATGTTGAAGTTGAAGAAATAAGAAGGAAACGAAGATGATGAAGGAGAAGAAATAAGAAGGAAACGAAGATGATGAAGTTGAAGAAATAAGAAGGAAACGAAGATGATGAAGTTGAAGAAATAAGAAGGAAACGAAGATGAAGGAGAAGAAAAAAGAAGGAAACGAAGATGATGAAGGAGAAGAAATAAGAAGGAAACGAAGATGATGAAGGAGAAGAAAAAAGAAGGAACGAGGATGAAGAAGGAGAAGAAAAAAGAAGGAAACGAAGATGATGAAGGAGAAGAAATAAGAAGGAAACGAAGATGAAGAAGGAGAAGAAATAAGAAGGAAACGAAGATGTTGAAGGAGAAGAAATAAGAATGAAACGAAGATGTTGAAGGAGAAGAAATAAGAAGGAAACGAAGAAGTTGAAGGAGAAGAAATAAGAAGGAAACGAAGAAGTTGAAGGAGAAGAAATAAGAAGGAAACGAAGATGAAGAAGGAGAAGAAATAAGAAGGAAACGAAGATGTTGAAGTTGAAGAAATAAGAAGGAAACGAAGATGATGAAGGAGAAGAAATAAGAAGGAAACGAAGATGAAGAAGGAGAAGAAATAAGAAGGAAACGAAGATGAAGAAGGAGAAGAAATAAGAAGGAAACGAAGATGTTGAAGTTGAAGAAATAAGAAGGAAACGAATGATGATGAAGGAGAAGAAATAAGAAGGAAACGAAGATGTTGAAGTTGAAGAAATAAGAAGGAAACGAAGATGATGAAGGAGAAGAAATAAGAAGGAAGCGAAGATGAAGGAGAAGAAATAAGAAGGAAACGAAGATGATGAAGGAGAAGAAATTAGAAGGAAACGAAGATGAAGGAGAAGAAATAAGAAGGAAACGAAGATGATGAAGGAGAAGAAATAAGAAGGAAACGAAGATGATGAAGGAGAAGAAATAAGAAGGAAACGAAGATGAAGAAGGAGAAGAAAAAAAAAGGAAACGAATGATGATGAAGGAGAAGAAATAAGAAGGAAACGAAGATGATGAAGGAGAAGAAATAAGAATGAAACGAAGATGTTGAAGGAGAAGAAATAAGAAGGAAACGAAGATGATGAAGGAGAAGAAATAAGAAGGAAACGAAGATGATGAAGGAGAAGAAATAAGAATGAAACGAAGATGTTGAAGGAGAAGAAATAAGAAGGAAACGAAGATGATGAAGGAGAAGAAATAAGAAGGAAACGAAGATGATGAAGTTGAAGAAGTAAGAAGGAAGCGAAGATGATGAAGGAGAAGAAATAAGAAGGAAACGAAGATGTTGAAGTTGAAGAAATAAGAAGGAAACGAAGATGTTGAAGTTGAAGAAATAAGAAGGAAACGAAGATGATGAAGGAGAAGAAATAAGAAGGAAACGAAGATGAAGAAGGAGAAGAAATAAGAAGGAAACGAAGATGAAGAAGGAGAAGAAATAAGAAGGAAACGAAGATGTTGAAGTTGAAGAAATAATAAGGAAACGAAGAAGTTGAAGTTGAAGAAATAAGAAGGAAACGAAGATGATGAAGGAGAAGAAATAAGAAGGAAACAAAGATGTTTAAGTTGAAGAAATAAGAAGGAAACGAAGATGTTGAAGTTGAAGAAATAAGAAGGAAACGAAGATGATGAAGGAGAAGAAATAAGAAGGAAACGAAGATGATGAAGGAGAAGAAATAAGAAGGAAACGAAGATGTTGAAGTTGAAGAAATAAGAAGGAAACGAAGATGTTGAAGTTGAAGAAATAAGAAGGAAACGAAGATGATGAAGGAGAAGAAATAAGAAGGAAACGAAGATGATGAAGGAGAAGAAATAAGAAGGAAACGAAGATGATGAAGGAGAAGAAATAAGAAGTAAGCGAAGATGAAGGAGAAGAAATAAGAAGGAAACGAAGATGATGAAGGAGAAGAAATAAGAAGGAAACGAAGATGTTGAAGTTGAAGAAATAATAAGGAAACGAAGAAGTTGAAGTTGAAGAAATAAGAAGGAAACGAAGATGATGAAGGAGAAGAAATAAGAAGGAAACGAAGATGAAGAAGGAGAAGAAATAAGAAGGAAACGAAGATGAAGAAGGAGAAGAAATAAGAAGGAAACGAAGATGTTGAAGTTGAAGAAATAAGAAGGAAACGAAGATGTTGAAGTTGATGAAATAAGAAGGAAACGAAGATGATGAAGGAGAAGAAATAAGAAGGAAACGAGGATGATGAAGGAGAAGAAATAAGAAGGAAACGAAGATGTTGAAGTTGAAGAAATAATAAGGAAACGAAGAAGTTGAAGTTGAAGAAATAAGAAGGAAACGAAGATGATGAAGGAGAAGAAATAAGAAGGAAACGAAGATGAAGAAGGAGAAGAAATAAGAAGGAAACGAAGATGTTGAAGTTGAAGAAATAAGAAGGAAACGAAGATGTTGAAGTTGAAGAAATAAGAAGGAAACGAAGATGTTGAAGGAGAAGAAATAAGAAGGAAACGAAGAAGTTGAAGGAGAAGAAATAAGAAGGAAACGAAGATGATGAAGTTGATGAAATAAGAAGGAAAGGAAGATGATGAAGGAGAAGAAATAAGAAGGAAACGAAGATGAAGAAGGAGAAGAAATAAGAAGGAAACGAAGATGAAGAAGGAGAAGAAATAAGAAGGAAACGAAGATGATGAAGGAGAAGAAATAAGAAGGAAACGAAGAAGTTGAAGGAGAAGAAATAAGAAGGAAACGAAGAAGTTGAAGGAGAAGAAATAAGAAGGAAACGAAGATGTTGAAGTTGATGAAATAAGAAGGAAACGAAGATGATGAAGGAGAAGAAATAAGAAGGAAACGAAGATGAAGAAGGAGAAGAAATAAGAAGGAAACGAAGATGAAGAAGGAGAAGAAATAAGAAGGAAACGAAGATGATGAAGGAGAAGAAATAAGAAGGAAACGAAGAAGTTGAAGGAGAAGAAATAAGAAGGAAACGAAGAAGTTGAAGGAGAAGAAATAAGAAGGAAACGAAGAAGTTGAAGAGGAAGAAATAAGAAGGAAACGAAGATGAAGAAGGAGAAGAAATAAGAAGGAAACGAAGATGATGAAGGAGAAGAAATAAGAAGGAAACGAAGAAGTTGAAGGAGAAGAAATAAGAAGGAAACGAAGAAGTTGAAGGAGAAGAAATAAGAAGGAAACGAAAAAGTTGAAGGAGAAGAAATAAGAAGGAAATGAAGAAGTTGATGGAGAAGAAATAAGAAGGAAACGAAGATGATGAAGGAGAAGAAATAAGAAGGAAACGAAGATGTTGAAGGAGAAGAAAAAAGAAGGAAACGAAGATGAAGAAGGAGAAGAAATAAGAAGGAAACGAAGATGAAGAAGGAGAAGAAATAAGAAGGAAACGAAGATGAAGAAGGAGAAGAAATAAGAAGGAAACGAAGATGAAGAAGGAGAAGAGATGAGCTTTTAAAGGTATTATCATCAAGTGCCGTGCCTGAGGGCGTAGGGTGTCTCTCGACTGCTTCTGTCTCTACAGATCCTGTTGCTGTTGTTATCAACATAATCTTCATTACTATTATCATCGGCGTCACTATCATCACCATCCGCGTATTCCACATCGCCAGCAACATCATTATGATAATCGCTATCAACACCATTATTATCAGCATCATCTTCATCATTAACATCATCATCTTCATCATTTTGATAACACCATCATCACCACTCATCACTATAATAGTTATATTTATCATCATCATCATGTGCCATACCGGTTGGCATAATCATGTCCTTCCACAATCTTCTATCTACAGTGCATCGTATCAGTTCTGTTGTTGATTGTTTTCCATGCCTTAACACCACACTATCCAGCATTTTCTCTCTTTGTCGTCCGCGATATCTCTTTCCTTGTTCCTTGCCTGTTGTGACCAAGTATTCCAACTTTCCTCTTCTCATGATGTGCCCGAAAAATATTAATTGTTTCTTTCTGATGTTTTTTAACAGCTCCCTTTTTGTGTTGGTCTCTTTGAGAATGTCCTCGTTGGTATTCTCCTTTGTATTCCAGTTTACTAACTACTGAGCCATCGACTCCCTTTGTAGTCCAGTTTACTAACTACTGAGCTATCAGCTCCCTTTGTAGTCCAGTTTACTAACTACTGAGCCATCGGCTCCCTTTGTAGTCCAGTTTACTAACTACTGAGCCATCGCAGCTCCCTTTGTAGTCCAGTTTACTAACTACTGAGCCATCGCAGCTCCCCTTGTAGTCCAGTTTACTAACTATTGAGCCATCGTGGCTCCCTTTGTAGTCCAGTTTACTAACTACTGAGCCATCGCGGCTCCCTTTGTAGTCCAGTTTACTAACTACTGAGCCATCGCGGCTCCCTTTGTAGTCCAGTTTACTAACTACTGAGCCATCGCAGATCCCTTTGTGGTCCAGTTTACTAACTACTGAGCCATCGCAGCTCCCTTTGTAGTCCAGTTTACAAACTACTGAGCCATTGCAGCTCCCTTTGTAGTCCAGTTTACTAACTACTGAGCCATCACAGCTCCCTTTGAAGGCAAATGCCTAAGAAAAATATTCAGTGTATAATGGAAGGAATTCAAGACTAATATAGAGATATGAGAAATGGCCATGCAACCAAAGATCTCATCTACAATGAAATGAATTCAAGACTAATATAGAGATAAGAGAAATGGTCATGCAAACAATGATCTCATCTACAATGGAATGAATTCAAGACTTATATAGAGATAAGAGAAATGGCCATACAACCAAAGATCTCATCTACAATGAAATGAATTCAACACTAATATAGAGATAAGAGAAATGGCCATACAATCAACGATCGCATCTACAATTAGGAAGAGAAGACGGACATATGTCGGACACGTGTTGAGAAGAAACACAAAGAGAATCTAAAACAGGCTCTTCTATGGAAAAGATCAGAGTACAGAAAAAGAGGAAGAAATTTAGAGACATTAATTAAAAAGAACACTTATAAGAGAAGCAAAGTTGGCAGGCATAGACTCATTAAATAAAAGAGAACATCTCACTCAAAATAGTGATTGGTGGCGAAAAACACTAAAAGCCAGATGCAATAGCAGCAGCAGTGTTAGTAGTAGTAGTAGTGGTAGTCGTAGTAGTAGTGGTAGTCGTAGTAGTAGTAGTAGTAGTAGTAGTAGTAGTAGTAGTGGTAGTCGTAGTAGTAGTAGTAGAAGTAGTAATAGTAATAGTAGTAGCAGCAGGAGAAGTAGCATTAATAGTAGCAGTAGCAGTAGTAGTTGTAGCAGCAATAGTAGTAGCGGTATCAGTTGTAGCAGTAGAAATAGTAGTAGTAGCATTTGTGGTAGCAGTAGTAGTACCAGCAGTAGTATTATTAGTTGTAGTAATAGCAGTGGTTATAGCAGCAGGAGCTACAGTAGAAGACAGAAATAAGGTCCATTGTGTCAAAAATCGAAATTCCATGACAAACTCTGAAGAGATTAAAATCTCAAAACTCTTTCTCCGACAAACTCTGAAGAAATTAAAATCTCTCACTCCCTCTCTCTGTCTCTCTCTCTCTCTCTCTCTCTCTCTCTCTCTCTCTCTCTCTCTCTCTCTCTCTCTCTCTCTCTCTCTCCAAACTCTGAAGAAATAGAAATCTCAAATCTCTCTCTCGACAAACTCTGAGGAAATAGAAATCTCAAATCTCTCACCCTGGACAAACTCTGAAGAAATAAAAAAAGCAAACAAACTCACACCCCTCTTCGAAAACACCATCTCTTTGAAGACATTTTACATACAGGATAATGATGCCTCCATTAAGTTGATGTTTCCTGATAGATCTCGTGATAGTTTAACGCTGCTTCAGTATACAGTAACCCTGATACAGTAACGACTTGCCTTATCTTTCGTCCCTTGATACTTAGCAACTGCAGGTAATAAAGTATGTGACGCTATCTTTTATCTTTGATTAAATGTATTTAATTATCCATTATAATTGCCTGAATGAGATCAAAGGACAAACCAGAGGTGGCAAAACACGACAAATTAAATGCCGTGATGTACATATGGCACAATAGCAAGAATGCTGTAAAATTAAAACGACAGAAGGCATGCATTTTTTCAATAACAACATATGGTTGTGAGTCATGGAAAATCTAGAACATAACAATGAAGAGAATTTATTTATTCGAAACAAAATGTTACAGAGAAATTTGTATGATACCTTGGGTAATGAAAAATAATGATGAAGACATTAACAGATCAAAATATAGTGAATAGAACTGACGTATGAAGACATTAACAGATCAAAACATTGAATAGAACTGATGTATGAAGACATTAACAGATCAAAACATTGAATAGAACTGACGTATGAAGACATTAACAGATCAAAACATTGAATAGAACTGACGTATGAAGACATTAACAGATCAAACATTGAATAGAACTGACGTATGAAGACATTAACAGATCAAAATATTGAATAGAACTGACGTATGAAGACATTAGCAGATCAAAATATTGAATAGAACTGACGTATGAAGACATTAACAGATCAAAATATTGAATAGAACTGACGTATGAAGACATTAACAGATCAAAATATTGAATAGAACTGACGTATGAAGACATTAACAGATCAAAATATTGAATAGAACTGACGTATGAAGACATTAGCAGATCAAAATATTGAAAAGAACTGACGTATGGACTCCATTTTACGGAGGAAATAAGAAAAACTATGTTCACGTCAAAAAGACACAGCAAGCTAGAAATAATAAAATATAAGGCATCGGTCATGGGTGACGCATGAGGGGTAGACCAAGAAGAGGCTGGTTTCAAGAGATCCAGGAGACTTTGAACATGACAATAGAATAAGTGGGAGAGCTGACTAAAGACGGGAATTATGTCAGATGGGATGAGGTGAGTGCAACGTTCTGTGGGAGATCTGACTAGAGACGGAGATTCTTTCAGACGGGCTGTGATGAATGTAACTTTCTGTGGGAGATCTGGCTAGAGACAAAATCGCCAAGAGGCTTGGAAATTGATGATGATGATGATGATGAAGATGGTGATAAAGACGATGATGATAATATTGATGATGGAACATAAGAAACCGCATAAGTGCCTGAACATGTCATTATCTCTCGACGATAAAAGGAAACAGAAGTAATGTACAGATATCTTCAACACCCGCTCGTGTTCACATTAGGATGGTCACTATTTCCTTCCGTTTATTTTCTAAAATTATAAAGACTAAATTCACTATCAGAAAACCAAACAGAAAACTGAATCATTTGAAATGTGAATTTATAGAAAAATAGGAAGAATTTAATGGAAAGTAAAGAAAACAAATGGAGCCGCGTTAGCTCAGTGGTTAGTGAACTGGACTACCACGGACAAGGGGTAGGGTTCGATCCCAACCGACGGCTTCCGGGTTCACCCAGCCTTAAATGGGTACCGAATTTTTTTCTGGGAAAGTAAAGCAGCACGGGTGTAATACTGACCACATTACCCCAAAAATCATGTGCTGAAGGTCTGTAAAATATAGGGTCACTAACACCATATTTCCCTATACGCCACTTGGCGTGACGGGGGTACTTAACTTAAAGAAAACAAATGATGAAGACTTAAAACAACGAAAGATGAAAAAAGAACTACTAAACACAATTCAAACCAAAAATGAGATTATTTGGGGCATGTTAAAAGACACAGCAGCATATTAAAAGTAATCTTGGAAGGGAAAATACAAGGTAAAAGAGGCAGAGACTAACATGGGTTAACATCAAAAGATGGACAAGTCAGCCTATGACAACCTGCACAATCAAAGTCAGCCTATGACAACCTGCACAATCAAAGTCAGCCTATGACAACCTGCACAATCAAAGTCAGCCTATGACAACCTGCACAATCAAAGTCAGCCTATGACAACCTGCACAATCAAAGTCAGCCTATGACAACCTGCACAATCAAAGTCAGCCTATGACAACCTGCACAATCAAAGTCAGCCTATGACAACCTGCACAATCAAAGTCAGCCTATGCCAACCTGCACAATCAAAGTCAGACTATGACAACCTGCACAATCAAAGTCAGCCTATGACAACCTGCACAATCAAAGTCAGACTATGACAACCTGCACAATCAAAGTCAGCCTATGCCAACCTGCACAATCAAAGTCAGACTATGACAACCTGCACAATCAAAGTCAGCCTATGACAACCTGCACAATCAAAGTCAGCCTATGCCAACCTGCACAATCAAAGTCAGACTATGACAACCTGCACAATCAAAGTCAGACTATGACAACCTGCACAATCAAAGTCAGCCTATGACAACCTGCACAATCAAAGTCAGCCTATGACAACCTGCACAATCAAAGTCAGCCTATGACAACCTGCACAATCAAAGTCAGCCTATGACAACCTGCACAATCAAAGTCAGCCTATGACAACCTGCACAATCAAAGTCAGACTATGACAACCTGCACAATCAAAGTCAGCCTATGACAACCTGCACAATCAAAGTCAGCCTATGACAACCTGCACAATCAGTCAGCCTATGACAACCTGCACAATCAAAGTCAGCCTATGACAACCTGCACAATCAGTCAGCCTATGACAACCTGCACAATCAAAGTCAGCCTATGACAACCTGCACAATCAAAGTCAGCCTATGACAACCTGCACAATCAAAGTCAGACTATGACAACCTGCACAATCAAACAGAGCGGAATGATCCTCCAATGTAGGCAATCTTCGATGCGGAGACGGCACTCAATGATGATGAAATACACTATCACACATACTTTGAAATACAAATGTCCCGGCTGAGGATCGAGCCAAAAGCATTGTAGACGAGGCAAGCATGCATTAAATTATATCAAATGATATAAACATGCCAACGTCTCTCTGACATTCACTTTCTCTCATCTAGACTATTGTTTTACGGTCACGTTATCTGTTCCAGGTATAGATCTTTCCTTTAGGTCTGTGCACATGATTGTAGTCACGTGAGAATTCTGGTCACACAGTGTGACCCCCTGACCCCCTTTTTTCCCATTACTTTCCGTTCCTCCAACCATGCACCTACGCTCCCCCCTCCACCCATTTATCCGTCCCTTTATATATCTGACTGCTTGTCTGTGTCTGTTTGCCTATATATCTTTCCATCCATCCATTCGTCCGTCAGTCTGCCTGTCTGTCTGTCTGTCTGTCTGTCTGTCTGTCTGTCTGTCTGTCTGTCTGTCTGTCTGTCTGTCTGTCTGTCTGTCTGTCTGTCTGTCTGTCTATCTATCTATCTATCCAATCTTCCGATCTGTCAGTCTATATATCTATCAATGCATCTGTCCGTCTATATGTTTATCTTTCATTCATTAATTAATATTTAATGTAAATGGTTTCAAATGTGTTATCTTCTTCTTCTACCTTTCAGCTCCCAGTGGAGCATAGGTCTTCAACAAACACTTTCAGTTCCATGTGGAGCATAGGTCTTCAACAAACACTTTCAGTTCCATGTGGAGCATAGGTCTCCAATAAACACTTTCAGATCCCAGTGGAGCATAGGTCTTCAACAAATACTTTCAGTTCCATGTGGAGCATAGGTCTCCAATAAACACTCTCAGCTCCCTGTGGAGCATAGGTCTTCAACAAACACTTTCAGTTCCATGTGGAGCATAGGTCTTCAACAAACACTTTCAGCTGCCAGTGGAGCATAGGTCTCCAATAAACACTTTCAGATCCCAGTGGAGCATAGGTCTTCAACAAATACTTTCACCTCCCTGTGAAGCATAAGTCTTCAACAAACACTTTCAGCTCCCCGTGGAGAGAGACAGAATCAGAGAGTGTAAGAAGAAAGAGAAAGAGTGAAAGAGAGTGAAAGAGAGAAAGGGACAGTCAGAGAAAGACAGAGGGAGTGTGAGATAGAGAAAGATTGAAAGAGAGTGAGAGTGAGAGAGAGAGAGAAAGAAAGATAGAGACAGACAGACAGAAAGACAGATAGAGAGAGAAAGAGAAAGAGATAGAGAGAGAGAGAGAGAGAGAGAGAGAGAACAAACAAAGATTCTTCAAACCTGCGCAGTTTGGCAAATCCCGGAGCAGCCATAACTTCCGGTGAAGTGCAGAATTATGTTTTGTCTTTATTTGTATTTTATCGCTGGCTTGTCGGGGCAATTAGAAGCAATATCATGTGTGACGTTGAAAGAGGTGGCGAGAGGAAACGAGAAAGGTGTTTCTGTTGTGAACTAAGTACGTGCAGATATAGATTAGACATCGTTAGTGTGGAGTGCACACTAGAGTACGGGAGAGGATATTTGAATATCCGTGTTCTTCTTCTTCTTTCCTTCCTCATTTGCCTTTCAGCGTCGAGGGGAGATATAATTTGCTGTTTGTTGGTATTATGTTCTCCTCTGCTGCTGTTATGTTTCCTAGTGTTTGTAATATTCCGTCAATAAATCCTTTTTTTTTCGTGGTCGACCCTTGAGTCTGGTGTTTTCGCAACGTTTATTGAAGGCTCATTGTGTTGTGTTTTGATCTTTCTGCCTTGTCACGTACCCAAACCATTTTATCTGTTGTTTCCTTATATATTCTATGGCGGGGGCTATTCCTAGCTTTTTTCTCAGTTCTACATTTCTGATCTTATCTCTCAGACTGTTTCCTGTCAATCGTCTCACACATTTCATATCAGTAGAGGTTATTTTTATAGTTTTTCTTGCATCTAGGGTCCAGGTCTGACAGTGGCCTTTAAGGTTATCTCCCTGTTGGACAATTGTGGTGATAGCTGCCCAATGATTTGATAAGCTTTGTTGCATCTTGAGTCTATCTCTGCTGTACATGAATTGTCATATGTCACTAGAATTCATCATCACCATCAAGTACCGGGTCTGCTGGCGTAGGTGATCATGTCTCTCCATAACTTTCAATCACGACAGTTATTTATCATTTCTGTTGTTGACCTTCTGCCAAGCCATTCTCTTAGACTGTCTGGTATCTTTTCTCTTTGCTTCCCTCTATCTCTTTGTCCCTAAATTTTCCCAGTTGTTACAATGTATTCCAGTAGTTCTCTTCTCATTACATTGCCAAAAATGATGATTGTTTCTTCCTAATATTGGAAATTAGCTCTCTTTTTGCTTTGGCCTCTTTCAGAACATATTCATTACTCTTCTTAGCTGACCATGGTATTCTTAACATTCTTCTGTAAAACCACATTTCTACAAACTCCAGTGATTTTCTTGCCTGTTGTCATATTGTCCATGATTGACATCCATATGTTAAGACTGGCTCTACATAACATTTAAGAACTCTTTTTCTTGTTTCTATTGTCAAAAATTGTTTGCATAGTATCTTCCTAATTTTTTAGAAATCTGCTTTTTCCTGAGCCATTCTGCATCTCACCTCTTTTGTACATCTTCCGTCTGAGGTTAACAAAGTTCCCAAATATTTAAATTCATTTACCTGTTTTAATATTGTTCCACTTGTTTTTATTTTGCACTGAGGTGATGTCTTTTTCTTTATTGTTACCACTACTTCTGTCTTTCTGCTATTAAGGCTGAGTCCTTTATTTTGCTTTCTTTCACTATAATGTCTAACATTTCTTGTAACCCATTTTCACTCTCAGCGATTAAGACTGCATCATCAGCATACCTTGGATTATTTATATTGTGACCTCCGATTTGTACTAGACTTCATAGGTTGTTTAATTCCTCTACTTGTATTAGTTGTCTACCGTCTACAGCTATGTTAATGTTCCGCTTCTCTGTTGCGATATTCGTTACTTTAGTTTTGTTGATGTTGATTTTCATGTCGTATTTCGTGCCTGTGCTGTTGCGTCCATTTATTTATGTGTTCTTGTAGGTTTTCTGCTCTACAATTAGGATATTAGTGAGTTTTCAATAATTGAGTGAGAGTTGTAATACTTGGGTGTGTGTGTTGTCAATGTTTGTGAGCAAATCAATAATTGAGAGTTGTAATACTTGGGTGTGTGTGTTGTCAATGTTTGTGAGCAAATCAATAATTGAGAGTTGTAATACTTGGGTGTGTGTGTTGTCAATGTTTGTGAGCAAATCAATAATTGAGAGTTGTAATACCAGGGTGTGTGTGTTGTCAATGTTTGTGAGCAAATCAATAATTGAGAGTTGTAATACTTGGGTGTGTGTGTTGTCAATGTGTGTGAGCAAATCAATAATTGAGAGTTGTAATACTTGGGTGTGTGTGTTGTCAATGTGTGTGAGCAAATTGTAATGTGATCATCAAAAAGCCGCTTAGTAAGTACAACCAGTGCCAGGTGTGCGGTGATCATTACAGTCGACAAGAGATGTTGGATGGTCAGTACAAATGACAAGAGATGTTGGGTGGTCAGTACAAATGACAAGAGATGTTGGACGGTCAGTACAAATGACAAGAGATGTTGGGTGGTCAGTACAAATGACAAGAGATGTTGGGTGGTCAGTACAAATGACAAGAGATGTTGGGTGGTCAGTACAAATGACAAGAGATATTGGGTGGTCAGTACAAATGACAAGAGATGTTGGGTGGTCAGTACAACTGACACGAGATGTTTGGACGGTCAGTACAACTGACACGAGATGTTTGGACGGTCAGTACAATCAACAGGAATTCTCTAGAAGAGAACTTATAATTCAACCTTGAGCACAAGAATTAATAAACAAGAAGTAAATGGCAGCCTTGGCTAGTATAAGTCTGACACTGAAAAGTCACATTATCTTCCTAATGCACAAATGAGATCATTACCGAAATAATTAGTGGCATTTGTATTCCTGTTCGGTTGCTAACATGGCCGGAAGGTGGTTTTTGCAAAAGAATAAGGGATTTTGAAAAAAAAAAGTAAAGTACCCCCGTCACACCAAGTGGCGTATAGGGAATATGGTGTTAGTGACCATACATTTTACAAACTTTCGGCACATGATTTTTGGGGTATTGTGGTCAGTATTACGCCCGTGCCGCTTTACTTTCCCATTTTAAAAATCCGGTACTCATTAAAGGCTGGGTGAACCGGAAGCTGTCGATTGGTATCGAACCCTACCTCTTGTCCTTTGTAGTCCAGTCACTAACCACTGAGCTATCGCGACAAACGGGAAGAGGAGCAGAGGAAACCCAAGAGGAAAAAAATGTTGAACAGCTTATCCAAATGGCAAAATAAAAGATGACAGACTGAAATGATGACATGGATGAAGGATTGGGAGACATGAATGAAGGATTGGGAGATCTGGAGAGAGATAATCGCCTACGTCAACCGACATGGCACCTGATGATGATGGAAAGATCTTGCGTATTTAGAGATCAAGAAAACAACATGGAAGTGCTCAACAAACTCCATTGACCCGCAGGCTCAATCAACATGGAAGTGCTCAACAAACTCCATTGACCCGCAGGCTCAATCAACATGGAAGTGCTCAACAAACTCCATTGACCCGCAGGCTCAATCAACATGGAAGTGCTCAACAAACTCCATTGACCCGCAGGCTCAATCAACATGGAAGTTCTCAACAAACTCCATTGACCCGCAGGCTCAATCAACATGGAAGTGCTCAACAAACTCCATTGACCCGCAGGCTCAATCAACATGGAAGTGCTCAACAAACTCCATTGACCCGCAGGCTCAATCAACATGGAAGTGCTCAACAAACTCCATTGACCCGCAGGCTCAATCAACATGGAAGTGCTCAACAAACTCCATTGACCCGCAGGCTCAATCAACATGGAAGTGCTCAACAAACTCCATTGACCCGCAGGCTCAATTAAAGACTTCCTGTTTAGCCTGGAAGAATGACAATTAAAATGGTGCGGAAGCGTTACACAACCAACACACCTTCCTAATGGTATTATAGAGTGCACAGTATTAGGCAAAAGAAGACAAGGCAAACAGAGGAAGAAGTGGGATATCATCATCATCATCATCACCACTGAGTGCCGTCTCCGCATCGAAGGTTGGTTACCATGGATCGCCATTCCACTCAGTCTCATGCTTTGATGGTGCAGATTGTCAAAGGCTGACTTGTCCAATTTAAAAAAAAATGTAATCTATCTGATTCCTCTTCCTTTCTCCAGGTCTCTTCCATGTGTATAGTTTCCTGTTCTCTTGCTCAAAGTAGGTGTTACATATTATCAGGCTGTTTTCTTCACAAAATTGAATTAATCTTTCTCCTCTGTCATTTCTTTTTCCTAAACCATGATTTCCTATAATTGTCTTATATCTACCTTTTCATACTTTAGCGTTCATGTCACACATTACAATCAAGATGTCTGAAGATTTCACTTGCTTCATAACTGTATTTAGATCTTCATAGTGCGCTTCTATTTATTCATCTGTACATAAGCCGCGATAGCTCAGTGGTTAGTGAACTGGACTACAAAGGACAAAAGGTAGGGTTCGATCACAACCGTCGGCTTCCGGTTCACCCAGCCTTTAATGAGTACCGGATTTTTTTCTGGGAAAGTAAAGCAGCACGGGCGTAATGCCGACCACATTACCCCAAAAATCATGTGCTGAAGGTCTGTAAAATTTATGGTCACTGACATCATGTTCCCTATACGCCACTTGGCGTGACGGGGGTACTTTACTCTTTTTAATAGTCTTGAGTAGGTCCGTATGTCTGTATTATTGCTATGTCGAATGGTTTTGCCTTCATTTTTAATAATATAATCCTGTATATAAATAAAATCTGTCTGTCTCTCTCTCTCTTTCTTTCTCTTTCTTTCTCTCTCTCTCTTTCTCTCTCTCTCTCTCTCTCTCTCTCTCTCTCTGCGATCAAGACTCAATTAGTCAATTAGAGTGGGATTCCAGACTCTCTCATGAAGTCAGCTGTCTAACTGATTCGATTGCCCCATATATAAATAAAATGAATAAATAAATTGGGATATCAATTATTTAAACAAAATGGACAGAATTCACTTTAGCCACATATTAAAAAAACAAAATCACTAACATAGAACTATGGATAAGTACTTGATGGAAAAATAAAAAAAATAAAAGTAAAGTACCTCCGTTTAAGGTATTGAATCGGAAGGGATCGAACAGACTTTAATTATGAGACTCTGTTTGTGGAGTCTCCCCAGGCAGGTGGAATGCTGGGCCACGTGCCACAAAGGGAAGAGCAATGTGGACCACACCCACCTCCCTGGAAGAGAAACTATATGGGGCAATCGAATCACTTAAACAGACAGCTGACTTCATGAGAGATTCTAGAATCCTATTCTGATTGAGTCTTGATCGCAGAGAGAGAGAAAGAGAGATTACAAGAGGAATCAGGTACCCATTCTTAAGGCTCGGTGAAGGTAAATGCCGTCGACAGTTATGCTAGCTTGCTTTCGCCCGATGACTAAAGTATTATAGAGTATTCCTAGACTATATAATTCCTCTTTATCATCCGCCCTTAAAAGGACGTTAAGTGGGTGTGTCTGCTTTGTGTTATGGTCTGCTGTATAACTGTGATATTTGCGCCTTTCGGCCCAACACATCCGACTTCAATACGACATTTTTGAGTACCGGATTGTCTTCCCTTTCGATCCCAATTCGTTTGGCCAGACTAGACAGGTTAGTCTGTTACTAGAGGCACCGCCGAGAGGTGGAGCAGGATCTGGATGGTTCTGGTTCACCGATCCTGGCGCAAACTATCAGCTGTAGGTCGCTGACAACTTCCAGCCCTGGTGCTGTGAGGCGCGTCTTTGTCTCCGTGGACAGTTGAGGGACCTCGTGTTCTTAATTGCCTAGTTCACTCATCAACTTAAATGCCTAGTTCACTCATCAACTTAATTGCCTAGTTCACTCATCAACTTAATTGCCTAGTTCACTCATCAACTTAAATGCCTAGTTCACTCATCAACTTAATTGCCTAGTTCACACATCAACTTAATTGCCTAGTTCACTCATCAACTTAATTGCCTAGTTCACTCATGAACTTAATTGCCTAGTTCACTCATCAATGCCATCTATCTTATGTTCTCCGTACTCGGACAAGGTGATTTAGAGGTCAAGCGCCAGCTTTAGAACAAGAAGGCGCTGGTTCAAATCCCGACGGGATGACTGTTTGCTCTCGATGCAAGACGCCGGTCTCGAGACAAAGAGGTTGTGAGTTCAAATCCCGGCTACACCGGTTGGGATCTTTATTTGTGATTTCTCTCTGCGACAACCACCCCTGGTCTCAGCAGCGAGGCCCGGCTTGAAAAGTCAGTCACTCATCGACGGAAAAAATATGAGTACCTCCGAAGTCGGATTTATCTGCCTGTGCGGCAAGGGACCCCTGTGCACAGGCTGCCATGGGGGTGAACGATTAATAAGCAAAATTCAGTTGCTAGTCTCTAGGGACTTCGTCAGAGGTGAAAGCTGGCGAACGCAAAAATAGAATAAAATAAAATAAAATAAAATAAAATAAAAATCCCGCCGCAAATAGAAATTTTTCTCTTTGGAGAATCTTCGTAACTTCTTTGTGTCTTTACTTTTCTCTGGGTTTCTGGATAGTGGGATCTGGAGTCTTTCCTTTTCAGATTACAGCTTACAATAAATCCCACCAGAGAAGACACAAAAACAAAAACAACAGATAAAGTGGTTTGGACATGGGATCAGCCAGAAATACCAAAACACTAGGAGCCTTTAATAAATGTTGCGAGAACACCAGACTCAAGAACAGACCACACAAATTATGGACTGATGAAATATTAAAAACAATGGAGAAAGTTCTAACTAATTTGAGAAAGTTTCAACTAATTAGAGAAAGGTATAACTAATTATACAAAGTTACAATTATTTAGATAAAGGTCTAACTAATTAGAAAAGAGCTGCGACTAATTAGAGAAAGATATAACTAATTAGAGAAAGTTATAATTAATTAGAGAATGTTACAACTAATTAGAGAATGTTACAACTAATTAGAGAAAGTTACAACTGATTAGATGAAAGTATAAATTAGATTTAAATAAAGACATCAGTAAATGTTGATGTTGTTGTTGTTGTTGCTGCTGTTGTTTGCTGTTTCTGCTGTTGTTGCTGCGGCTGTTGTTATTGTTGTTGCTGCGGTTGTTGTTATTGTTGTTATTGTTGTTGCTGCGGTTGTTGTTATTGTTGTTATTGTTGTTGCTGCTGTTGTCTCCGCTGTTGTTGTTATTGTTGTTATTGTTGTTGCTGCGGCTGTTGTTATTGTTGTTGCTGCGGTTGTTTCTACAGCTGTTGTTGCTGCTGTTGTCTCCGCTGTTGTTGTTATTGTTGTTATTGTTGTTGCTGCGGCTGTTGTTATTGTTGTTGCTGCTGTTGTCTCCGCTGTTGTTGTTGCTGCGGTTGTTTCTACAGCTGTTGTTGCTGCTGTTGTCTCCGCTGTTGTTGTTATTGTTGTTATTGTTGTTGCTGCGGCTGTTGTTATTGTTGTTGCTGCTGTTGTCTCCGCTGTTGTTGTTGCTGCGGTTGTTTCTACAGCTGTTGTTGCTGCGGTTGTTGTTTCTACAGCTGTTGTTGCTGCGGTTGTTTCTACAGCTGTTGTTGCTGCGGTTGTTGTTATTGTTGTTATTGTTGTTATTGTTGTTGCTGCGGCTGTTGTTATTGTTGTTGCTGCTGTTGTCTCCGCTGTTGTTGTTGCTGCGGTTGTTTCTACAGCTGTTGTTGCTGCGGTTGTTGTGTCTACAGCTGTTGTTGCTGCGGCTGTTGTTATTGTTGTTGCTGCTGTTGTCTCCGCTGTTGTTGTTGCTGCGGTTGTTGTTTCTACAGCTGTTGTTGCTGCGGTTGTTTCTACAGCTGTTGTTGCTGCTGTTGTTGTTATTGTTGTTATTGTTGTTGCTGCGGCTGTTGTTATTGTTGTTGCAGCTGTTGTTGTTATTGTTGTTATTGTTGTTGCAGCTGTTGTCTCCGCTGTTGTTGTTGCTGCGGTTGTTGTTTCTACAGTTGTTGTTGCTGCGGTTGTTTCTACAGCTGTTGTTGCTGCTGTTGTTGTTATTGTTGTTATTGTTGTTGCTGCTGTTGTCTCCGCTGTTGTTGTTGCTGCTGTTGTTGTTATTGTTGTTGCTACTGCTGTTGTTATTGTTGTTGCTGCTGTTGTCTCCGCTGTTGTTGTTGCTGCGGTTGTTGTTTCTACTGCTGTTGTTGCTACTGTTGCTATGGGTCCATGCAGCTTGTGAATTGATTCCAAAATTAATTTTAAAAATGGAACTCTTCGCTCCAGAAAGTATCAGATTAGCCTCGTGTATAAAACACGTCATTCCACAAACATTAATTAGGGAAGATGCATATCATTGACAGAACATTTCCTGAAATCTTCCACATCAGAATGATTGTATTTTTCTGGGTTAATAACCAGACTTTCAGTTCTAAAGAACTTAATGGCACCAAGTTAAAATATTCTGCACAAGTTTTTGTTTATGTATCCTCAAATAAAACTTAATCAAAATACAGCGGAAGCCTTATCTTCCTCTTTTTTCCTTCTTCATTGGTCTTTTATCATCGGGGAAGGAATTATTTTGCGGTCTTTTGCTTTTCTGTTGACCTCTGCTGCTGTTATGTTTCCTAGTGTTTCTAATATTCCATCAATCCATCTTTTACTCTTCTGTTGACCTCTCCTGCTGTTATGTTTCCTAGTGTATCTAATATTCCATCAATCCATCTTTTGCTCATCTGTTGACCTCTCCTACTGTTATGTTTCCTAGTGTATCTAATATTCCATCAATCCATCTTTTGCTCTTCTGTTGGCCTCTCCTGCTGTTATGTTTCCTAGTGTATCTAATATTCCATCAATCCATCTTTTGCTCTTCTGTTGACCTCTCCTGCTGTTATGTTTCCTAGTGTATCTAATATTCCATCAATCCATCTTTTGCTCATCTGTTGACCTCTCCTACTGTTATGTTTCCTAGTGTATCTAATATTCCATCAATCCATCTTTTACTCTTCTGTTGACCTCTCCTGCTGTTATGTTTCCTAGTGTATCTAATATTCCATCAATCCATCTTTTGCTCATCTGTTGACCTCTCCTACTGTTATGTTTCCTAGTGTATCTAATATTCCGTCAACCCATCTTTGCTCTTCTGTTGTCCTCTCCTACTTTTATGTTTCCTAGTGTTTCTAATATTCTTATACTACTGGAATGGTTTCTAATATTCTATCAATCTCTTTTCCGTGGTCGGCCATTTGGTCTGGTTTTCCCGCTATTTTTATTGATGGCTGATTGTGTTTTGTTTTGGTATTTGTGTCTAATCACCCGCGCAAACCATTTTATCTGTTGTATATTTATATTCTATGATGGGGGTTATTCCTAGCTTTTTTTTCTCGGTACTTCATTTCTGATCTTATCTCTCAGGCTGTTTCTTGTCATTCATCTGGCACATTTCATCTTAGTAGAGGTTATTTTTCTTATTGTTCTTGCATCTAGGGCACATGATGCCATTGGTAGCACAACGTTGGGATGAAGATTGTATTGTATAGTGCCCTCTTTGCCTCTAGATTTATTTCCTTGTTGGACAACAGTGGTGATAGCTGTCCAATGATTGAACAAGCTTTGTTTTATCTTGAATCTATTTTCTGCTGTTTGTCAAATGTCGTTTCCCACTAAACGTCTTAAATATTAAAATTCCTTTTTGTTTTATTTGTCTGCCATCAATAGTTCTGTTGATATTCTGTTTCTTTTTTGCGACATTCATGACTTCTGTTTTGTTGATGTTAATTTTCATGTTGATTTGAGTGCCTATGCTAAGTTTATTCAAGTGTTCTTGTATGTCTTCTATTTTCCCTTGCTTCAACAGAATAGCCCTCGACTCCAACTTTATTTTGTTAATCTTGATTAATATGACGATCATTATTTTCAGGAGAACGTGAACTTCCGGTCAATATAGTGGATAGGCGATAGGAACCATTAAAGGCTATGTATGAAAAGTGTTCCTTGTTGTAGTTTCCTCATATTCCAAGTCCGGCTTGTTGCAGGAGCTACTGAGTTTAGTGCTCTGTGCACACCGTGAGCTGTGTGTTTCATCTGTTTTGATCGAGTTTCGATATTCCGATTGTTTACGATGAATGATGATATTGTATGATGGAGAACAGATGGCTGTGTTCACTTTCTGTGTGGTTTCGCCTTATGTCTTTTGGCGTGTGCTGAGACTGCTATGATGGGGACTACAGCTACCTTTCTTTGTTTGGGAGATGAGATATTAATTCCGAGGATTCCCCTGGCACGGGCGGTTGAGCAATTATGGATTTTAATTCGTTTGCAGTGATACCGGGGCCTTCCATAACCATAACGATAATCAGACTCTCACTTGTCAAGCACCCAAAACTACCATGTTCTTATATTCTGCATACATGTACATTCTCAATTATAACTTAAACTAAAAAAAAGTAAAGTACCCCCGTCACGACAAGTGGCGTATAGGGAATATGATGTTAGTGACTATAAATTTTACAGACAGTCGGCACATGATTTTTGGGGTAATGTGGTCGGCATTACGCCCGTACCGCTTAACTTTACCTGAAAAAAAATCCGGTTCTCATTTAAGGCTGGGTGAACCCCGAAGCCGTTAATCAGGATTGAACCCGACCTCTTGCCCTTTGTAGTCCAGTTCACTAACTACTGAGCTATCGCGATCCCCACGTTAATCAAGTAATTAAAGAATAATTATTTATCTTTCTTATGTCCATCAAGTACTTAAAGAATAATTATTTATCTTTCTTATGTCCATCAAGTAATTAAAGAATTAATTATTTATCTTTCTTATGTCCATCAAGTAATTAAAGAATTAATTATTTATCTTTCTTATGTCCATCAAGTACTTAAAGAATTAATTATTTATCTTTCTTATGTCCATCAAGTACTTAAAGAATTAATTATTTATCTTTCTTATGTCCATCAAGTACTTAAAGAATTAATTATTTATCTTTCTTATGTCCATCAAGTACTTAAAGAATTAATTATTTATCTTTCTTATGTCCATCAAGTAATTAAAGAATTAATTATTTATCTTTCTTATGTCCATCAAGTACTTAAAGAATTAATTATTTATCTTTCTTATGTCCATCAAGTAATTAAAGAATTAATTATTTATCTTTCTTATGTCCATCAAGTACTTAAAGAATTAATTATTTATCTTTCTTATGTCCATCAAGTACTTAAAGAATTAATTATTTATCTTTCTTATGTCCATCAAGTACTTAAAGAATTAATTATTTATCTTTCTTATGTCCATCAAGTACTTAAAGAATTAATTATTTATCTTTCTTATGTCCATCAAGTAATTAAAGAATTAATTATTTATCTTTCTTATGTCCATCAAGTAATTAAAGAATTAATTATTTATCTTTCTTATGTCCATCAAGTAATTAAAGAATTAATTATTTATCTTTCTTATGTCCATCAAGTAATTAAAGAATTAATTATTTATCTTTCTTATGTCCATCAAGTACTTAAAGAATTAATTATTTATCTTTCTTATGTCCATCAAGTACTTAAAGAATTAATTATTTATCTTTCTTATGTCCATCAAGTACTTAAAGAATAATTATTTATCTTTCTTATGTCCATCAAGTACTTAAAGAATAATTATTTATCTTTCTTATGCCCATCAAGTACTTAAAGAATAATTATTTATCTTTCTTATATCCATCAAGTACTTAAAAATTAATTATTTATCTTTCTTATATCCATCAAGTACTTAAAAATTAATTATTTATCTTTCTTATGTCCATCAATTAATTAAAGAATTAATTATTTATCTTTCTTATGTCCATCAAGTAATTAAAGAATTAATTATTTATCTTTCTTATGTCCATCAAGTACTTAAAGAATAATTATTTATCTTTCTTATGTCCATCAAGTAGATGATGGGGAAGACATGGAATGATCTTAAAAGAATTGCAAAAAACAGAACGACTTGGAAAGTGTTTGTTGAAGACCTATGCTCCACTGGGAGCTAAAAGGTAGAAGAAGAAGAATGTCCATCAAGTACTTAAAGAATTAATTATTTATCTTTCTTATGTCCATCAAGTAATTAAAGAATTAATTATTTATCTTTCTTATGTCCATCAAGTAATTAAAGAATAATTATTTATCTTTCTTATGTCCATCAAGTAATTAAAGAATAATTTTTTATCTTTCTTATGTCCATCAAGTAATTAAAGAATTAATTATTTATCTTTCTTATGTCCATCAAGTAATTAAAGAATTAATTATTTATCTTTCTTATGTCCATCAAGTAATTAAAGAATTAATTATTTATCTTTCTTATGTCCTTATTTCTCTTAAGCTGTCTTGTATCTTTTCTCTTCGCTTCCCTCTATCTCTTCGTCCCTCAATTTTCCCAGTTGTTACAATATATTCCAGTTGTTCTCTTCTCATTACATGGCCAAAAATGATGATTGTTTCTTCCTAATATAAGAAACTAGCCCTCTTTTTGATTTGGCCTCTTTCAGAACATTTACATTACTCTTCTTAGCTGTCCATGGTATTCTCAACATTCTTCTGTAAAAAGAGGCCTTATTGGTCCGAACAAAAACATCGGCCACTTCTGGGAATTGAACCCAGACCGTTGTGATCAGGAAGCGAACACACCAACTACGCGGGCACTGTAGACTAGGTAAATGTTCTCAATTTTAAACCATGACGAATCTAATTCTGCTATGATGTAAAATGATCATAAGACACAATATAACTTAAATATTGACAATATCTGGGGTTAAATTATGGCCACTTTACACCAGAAAGGGTCAGATTCGTCAAATTGTGAACATATTTTATCTCATAAACGTTTTTGGACTAAACTATCACCAGTATGGAGAGGCTGTAGAAATGTGGTTTTACAGATTGTTGAGAATACCATGGACAGCTAAGAAGAGTAATGAAAACGTTCTGAAAGAGTCCAAAGCAAAAAGAGAGCTAATTTCCAATATTAGGAAGAGACAATCATCATTTTTTAGCCATGTAATGAGAAGAGAACAACTGGAATATATTGTAAACTGGGAAAATTGAGGGACAAAGAGATAGAGGGAAGCAAAGAGAAAAGATACCAGACAGCTTAAGAGAATGGCTTGGCAGAAGGTCAGCAACAGAAATGATAAATAACTGTCAAGATTGAACCTCTTCTATCGATGAAGAAGAAGCAGAACAAAAAGAAAAGATGAATAAGTAGAAGAAATCGATGAAGAAGAGATAGAAGAAGAAGAAATTGATGGTGCAGAACAAAAAGAAAATAAGAATAAGTTGAAGAAATTGACGAAGAAGAGATAGAAGAAGAAGAAGAAGTAGAAGAAGAGGAAGAAATTGATGATGATGAAGCAAAAGAAGAAGAAGAAGAAAAAGAGGAAGCACCTGTGATGAAGAAGAATATGAAAAAGAATAAGAAGTAGAAGAAATAGTTAAGAAGTAGAAGAAATAGTTAAGAAGTAGAAGAAATAGTTAAGAAGTAGATGAAATAGTTAAGAAGTAGAAGAAATAGTTAAGAAGTAGAAGAAATAGTTAAGAAGTAGAAGAAATAGTTAAGAAGTAGAAGAAATAGTTAAGAAGTAGAAGAAATAGTTAAGAAGTAGAAGAAATAGTTAAGAAGTAGAAGAAATAGTTAAGAAGTAGAAGAAATAGTTAAGAAGTAGAAGAAATAGTTAAGAAGTAGAAGAAATAGTTAAGAAGTAGAAGAAATAGTTAAGAAGTAGAGAAATAGTTAAGAAGTAGATGAAATAGTTAAGAAGTAGAAGAAGCAGGCAAGGAGAAAGTGTAGAAGAAGTGTCGCAAAAGAAGAGGAAATGAAAAGAGGAAAATGAGAAAGAGCAAAAGAGGAAGTAGAAGAAAGAAAACAAGAGGAAGAAAAAGAAATTGATGACGAAGAATAATAAGCAGAAAAAGCAAACAAGCATGAGGAGCAGAAGTATATCAAAAGAAGAGGAAAAGAAAAGGTAGGAGAATGAACAAGAGCAGGAGAAGAAGAAGACTTGTGATTTGTATATTTCTTGTACTTGCACATACCTTGTTCCCAACTTGCACATACCTTGTTCCCAACTTGCACATACCTTGTTCCCAACTTGCACATACCTTGTTCCCAACTTGCACATACCTTGTTCCCAACTTGCACATACCTTGTTCCAACTTGCACATACCTTGTTCCCAACTTGCACATACCTTGTTCCCAACTTGCACATGCCTTGTTCCCAACTTGCACATACCTTGTTCCCAACTTGCACATACCTTGTTCCCAACTTGCACATACCTTGTTCCCAACTTGCACATACCTTGTTCCCAAATTACTTTGTCTGGGTACATTTATCACCTTAAAGCCTGTTTGACGATTTCTTTATAGATTTATCTTCGGGTTTATAGATTTATCTTCTGGTTTAAAGATTTAGCTTAGCATACTATTTTATGGATCTGTAACCTGGACAACATACTCAAACCAGGAAAAAAGACTAAATGTCTTCCACATGCGATGTCTCCACAGAATAATGAACATCAAATGGCAGGACAAAATAACCAACTTAACTGTCCTGCAACGTGCTAAGACACCAACAATCATGTCGATGCTCAGATGTCGAAGACTAAGATGGCTGGGGCACGTCCAACGAATGGGAGAAAAACGCATCCCCAGGCAAATACTATATGGTGAACTAACACACGGAAAAAGACAAATCAGCAGATCTAAACTACGATATAGAGATATCTGTAAATCATCTGTGAATGACTTCACATCTGTGAATATGACTGGGAACATCTGGCAAGTGATCGCACATCATGGAGAACATGTATAAGGAACGGTATAACATCTTTTGAGACTGTGCTAAGGCAAAACTTAGAAGAGAAAAGACTCGTGAAAAAGAATGAAAACCCTGTGGACCAGTGGGCCTGACGTGTTCATTCTGTGGCCGTGTATGTTTGTCAAACTTTGGTAGAATTAGCCACGAGAGAAGCTGTTCGACAAAAACAAAACCTCAACAAAATACACAATAGCCTCCACGATACCGTCAGACAAGATGAAAAAGGCCATATATATATATCTTCTGGCTGCTAAAGCAAAGTGTGGAGAGAATAAATGAAGATTAATTTGTACGAAAATGATTTCGACGAATGTGTCAGCAGATGGTACATTCCAATATCTGTCTCTCCCACGCATTCGCCGGCCCCCCGTCCCCCCTCCCCCCGTCCCCAATCATCTGCTTACTTCATGGGAAGGGCGTGCGTTTTAAAGAGCAAAGGTTCTCAGGCGATTTATGAATGCCCCAGTTGGGGTTGTGGTTCACTGCTTATCGTTGTAAGAGTTGATATTACATCACTAAGTGTTCCTAGTTGTAGCTTCCTCATATTCCAAGTCCGGCTTGCTGCCGGAGCTACTGAGTTTAGTGCTCTGTGCACACCGTGAGATGTGCTATATCCCAAGTCCGGCTTGCTGCTGAGCTACTGAGTTTAGTGCTCTGTGCACACCGTCAGATGTGCTATATCCCAAGTCCGGCTTGCTGCTGAGCTACTGAGTTTAGTGCTCTGTGCACACCGTGAGATGTGCTATATCCCAAGTCCGGCTTGCTGCCGGAGCTACTGAGTTTAGTGCTCTGTGCACACCGTGAGATGTGCGTTTCATCAGTTTTGATCATGTTTCGATACTTCGATTTCTTTCGATGGATGATGATATTGTATAACGGGAAACAAGTGGCTGTGACCATTTTCTGTGTCTTTTGGCGTTTGCTGAGACTGCTATGATGGGGACTGCAGCTACTTTTCTTTTTGGAGATGAGATATTAATTCAGATGATTCCACTGGCACGGTGAATTGAGCAATTATGGATTTTAATTCATTTGCAGTGATACCGTGGCCTTCGACTAACTATACCGATAAGCACCGCATCACTGAGCGTAAAAACATTGGTGGTTGATAAGCACCGCATCACTGAGCGTAAAAACATTGGTGGTTGATAAGCACCGCATCACTGAGCGTAAAACATTGGTGGTTGATAAGCACCGCATCACTGAGCGTAAAAACATTGGTGGTTGATAAGCACCGCATCACTGAGCGTAAAAACATTGGTGGTTGATAAGCACCGCATCACTGAGCGTAAAAACATTGGTGGTTGATAAGCACCGCATCACTGAGCGTAAAAACATTGGTGGTTGATAAGCACCGCATCACTGAGCGTAAAAACATTGGTGGTTGATAAGCACCGCATCACTGAGCGTAAAAACATTGGTGGTTGATAAGCACCGCATCACTGAGCGTAAAAACATTGGTGGTTGATAAGCACCGCATCACTGAGCGTAAAAACATTGGTGGTTTATTCACTTTAGTAGATGACAACATAGCGCAGTTGATGTTGCGGACAAGATGGCGCTTTGTTGAATCAAGTAAGTTCCGGATTATTTGCTGAAATGTGGTTCCAAGTGATTCTGCTTGGACTTTTGTTTGTGGAGACAGCAGTAGTCTAGTCGCATTCACCTGACCACCAAATCAACATGTGCGCTGAGATAGTGCTGCAAGTGACCGGACGTGGAGTGCGGTAGAATAGTACCAGGTCCCGGCTTTGACCTGGGACGGGATGTGTGATCTGTGTTCGAATGCAAATTCGCCACCAGCTGAACTACGGTCGGATCAAGTGTTTCACCGAAGTGGAGGCCTAACTTCATTTGTTTTGATAGCAATTCTTGGGGAAGCGTACTGATTATGCAATCTACACCGGAAATGGTGTGGGCGATCGACAATCGGTATGAACATATTATTGGTTGCACGAATGGGGGCAGAGCAGTTATTGAAATGCCCTGCCTGCAGTAAAGCCATTCCAGTCTAAAGTCTAAATAGATAACAAAGTGGTTGAACATACTTATTGTTCCAGTAGCTCGTTAGTTATTTCAACAACATGCTCGCATTTGTAGGCCGTTTTCTCTACATATTCAACAATCTGTTTCAAATTGCTATAGTTTCTAGTGAGCAACTTTATTAGACTTTAGAACGGAACGGCTTCACTACAGGTAGGGGCATCTCATATCCGCTGGGCCCCTGTTCTAGCAACCAACAGTGTTAATCCCGATCGTCCTTGCTGTTCTAATGAACGTGTCGCGTTCTGTAAAACTGCGCATTTTTTTACGTTCGTAAAAGTTGTCCTATTGAACGTTTTGCGTTAAAACTACAAATGGTGTGCAGCTCAAAGTGGACACCTCCGGGTCGCTGTAACAGGGGTCACGAACAACATAATCTCCATGCACCCACGCCAACTCGGGCATATACTTCGTGATTAGTAACCGTGCACTAATATTTGCTGTCCCAACAATGCATTTAGGTCTCCACTTGTCCGCCACACACTGAAGGACCTACTGGGGAAGAGATCTGAGCACTTATGGAAGTGTCGATGTCCAATGAGATAAATAACCCGTAGACTAAACTAAACTAAACTAAACTATAAACTAAACTATAAACTAAACTAAAGTATAAACTAAATTATGAGCGATATAATTAACAACTTGTAACGATCAATTATTTTAAAAAATCTTAATCGCTCACCAAACCACAACTTTAGGAACCGCGATAGCTCAGTGGTTAGTGAACTGGACTACAAAGGACAAGAGGTAGGGTTCGATCCCAACCGACGGCTTCAGGGTTCAACCAGCCTTAAATGGGTACCGGATTTTTTCTGGGAAAGCAAAACGACAGGGGCGTAATACCGATCACATTACCCCAAAAATGATGTGCTGAAGGTCTGTAAAATGTATGGTCACCATATTCCCTATACGCCACTTGGTGTGACGGGGGCTCTTTACTTTTTTTTTAAACCACAACTTTATTAAAATGTCATCGCAATCGATTATACACAATCGTGGAAGGCTTTCAAGATATCACCCTTGCGTGTGCCTATCATCATCTTTCAAGATATCACCCTTGCGTGTGCTTATCATCATCTTTTAAGATATCACCCTTGCGTGTGCTTATCATCATCTTTCAAGATATCACCCTCGCGTGTGCTTATCATCATCTTTCAAGATATCACCCTTGCGTGTGCCTATCATCATCTTTCAAGATATCACCCTTGCGTGTGCTTATCATCATCTTTCAAGATATCACCCTTGCGTGTGCTTATCATCATCTTTCAAGATATCACCCTTGCGTGTGCTTATCATCATCTTTCAAGATATCACCCTCGCGTGTGCCTATCATCATCTTTCAAGATATCACCCTTGCGTGTGCCTATCATCATCTTCTTCTCATCATTCAAACGTTAAATGTCCGTAGACGCTTTGTGTCGCTGGTTAAAGACAAGCTCCGACATTTGCGTCCTTCTATCCGACACATCCATCATCATCATGAGTAGGTTAAAAACAACCCACACTTTTACTTCAGCAGCGACCATTTTTAGCCTACTCTGTTTTACGACTTAGCTCATTAAGTACGGAAGGTTTTTATCATTTCAGCGGTAGAGAATTCAGAGACAAAATTTGTCATGTTTTTAAATATTAATCTACATGTTAATATTTATCTAACCCATAACATATTATATATGAAATTTTAGATAATTGAACAAGGAATTAGATTTCACCAATACCCAGATGATACAAGACGTGTAAAAGGTATATAGTTTGATGACAGTGTACACGAATCAAATTGAGAGTGACGCACTGTGCGGCGAGACGTACATGACAGAAATCGACATGGCGCACGGTGCGTCGAAACGAGCGGAAAGAGTTACAACTTTAAAGTGTCTTTTAACAGAGTGGGGAAGTGACCTCGGGCGCTTTGCTGTTATCCGAGAAGGCTCGACACTGGATCTCATTACTCCGAACCCTGAGACTAAGAAATCATAAATTCGACGAGAAAAATTCTTTTTTGGAATGATTGGTGGAATGATTGTATGATTGTAGCACGGGACTTTCATGTCCAGTGGGCGACGTCTTATCGCTAAACCACACCCCGCCCCACCCCCGCCCCACCCCACTCGCTTGTCTATCAAAGAGTAGCAGTTTTACATTGGTGAAATTATAAATATATGGAGCTGTAGCAACGAAGTGGTCAGTGAACTGGACTACTAACTACAAGAGGTCTGGTTAGAGCCCAATTGACGGCCATTAGGTTTACCCAGCTCTAAATTGTCACCGGTTTTTCTAGGATAATAGGCCGTCCTGGCGTTATGTAAAAAAAAAAAAAAGTAAAGAGCTCCCGTCACGCCAAGTGGCTTATAGGGAATATGGTGTTAGTGACCCGGCACGCCAAGTGGCTTATAGGGAATATGGTGTTAGTGACCCGGCACGCCAAGTGGCTTACAGGGAATATGGTGTTAGTGACCCGGCACGCCAAGTGGCTTATAGGGAATATGGTATTAGTGACCCGTCACGCCAAGTGGCTTATAGGGAATATGGTGTTAGTGACCCGTCACGCCAAGTGGCTTATAGGGAATATTGTGTTAGTGACCCGGCACGCTAAGTGGCTTATAGGGAATATGGTGTTAGTGACCCGTCACGCCAAGTGGCTTATAGGGAATATGGTGTTAGTGACCCAGCACGCTAAGTGGCTTATAGGGAATATGGTGTTAGTGACCATACATTTTACAGACAATCAACACATAATTTTTGAGGTAATGTGGTCGGTATTACGCCCGTGCCGCTTTACTTTCCCAGAAAAAATTCGGTACCCATTTAAGGCTTGGTGAACCGGAAGCCGTCAGTTGGGATCGAACCCTACCTCTTGTCCTTTGTAGTCGAGTTCACTAACCACTGAGCTATCGCGGCTCCTGGCGTTATGTATCTGACCACATATAAAATGTGACCCTCATCATTGAGCAATGTGGACTTTTGTCCCCTTACCTTTGAATCATCGAAGGAATTCCTTCTTTAAAAATCACACCACTTTGGCATTGTCCAATTTCTGGGGTCTAATTGGGGTCTGCTTGAGGTGAAGGGGGTGAGACTTATAGAACCGAAGAATAAAGGCAGTTTGTCCAGTGCTGTCGCCGCGAGGTGTTGGGATATGAGTTTTTATTTCACTCACAGCTATTCAAGCTGTTAACCCTCGATTCGAACCTGCGTTCCCCAGCTTCGGAGCTGGCGAAATATCGACTCTACCACACGCTCTATATTCATTCTCTAGATTGGAGGGAAAAACAATTCTAAACGGTCTTAAGAGCGGTAAATTTGTTCACTACGTTCCTGGGCATACTGACACATAAGGAAGTGACCGAGCTGACTGCCTGGTTGGAACGGGCTGACGTGGTTGGCCGACGTGCAATGGAACGGACTGACGTGTTTCAGGGACGTGCAATGGAACGGGCTGACGTGGTTGGCGGACGTGTAATGGAAAGGGCGGACATGCAATGGAACGGGCTAACATGGTTGGCGGACGTGTAATGGAACGGGCTGACGTGCAATGGAACGGGCAGACGTGCAATGGAACGGGCTGACGTGGTTGGCGGACGTGTAATGGAACGGGCTGACGTGGTTGGCGGACGTGCAATGGAACGGGCTGACGTGGTTGGCGGACGTGCAATGGAACGGGCTGACGTGGTTGGCGGACGTGCAATGGAACGGGCTGATGTGGTTGGCGAACGTGCAATGGAACAGGCTGATGTGTTGGTGGACGTGCAATGGAACAGGCTGACGTGTTGGCGGACGTGCAATGGAATAGGCTGATGTGTTGGCAGACGTGTAATGGAACAGGCTGACGTGTTGGCGGAGGTGCAATGGAACGGGCTGACGTGTTGGCGGACGTGCAATGTAACGGGCTGACGTGTTGGCGGACGTCCAATGGAACGGACTGACATATTGGCGGACGTGCAATGGAACAGGCTGACGTGTTGGCGGACGTGCAATGGAACATGCTGACGTATTGGCGGACGTGCAATGAAACGGGCTGACATGTTGGCGGACGTGCAATGGAACGGGCTAACGGGCTGACGGACGTGCAATGGAACGGGCTGACGTGTTGGCGGACGCGCAATGGAACGGGCTGACGTGTTGGCGGACGTGCAATGGAACGGGCTGATGTGTTGACGGAGGTGCAATGGAACAGGCTGACGTGTTGACGGACGTGCAATGGAACGGGCTGACGTGTTGGCGGACGTGCAATGGAACGGGCTGACGTGTTGGCGGACGTGCAATGGAACGGGCTGACGTGTTGGCGGAGGTGGAATGGAATGAGCTGACTTTTAAGAATATCACGAAGAGGAGGTAGGACGAAATAACGATTCAGTCAATGATCGTTAACCCCGATGTTAAATAATTCTTAATCCAGTTAACAATGGGTGAAGAATACATGTTTTGGTTAACAAAGGGTGAAGAATACATGTTTTAGTTAACAAAGGGCGAAGAATACATATTTTAGTTAACAAAGCGTGAAGAATACATGTTTTAGTTAATAAAGGGTGAAGAATACATGTTTTAGTTAATAAAGGGTGAAGAATACATGTTTTAGCTAATAAAGGGTGAAGAATACATGTTTTAGTTAACAATGAGTGAAGAATACATGTTTTAGTTAACAATGAGTGAAGAATACTAGTTTCAATTAACAATGGATAAACAACACACGTTTTTTAAAACAATAATAGTTTTAATTAACAATGAGATAACATTATCAGTTTTAGTTAACAATGAGATAACATCAGTTTTAGTTAACAATGAGATAACATTATCAGTTTTAGTTTAACAATGAGATAACATTATCAGTTTTAGGTAACAATGAGATAACATTATCAGTTTTAGGTAACAATGAGATAACATTATCAGTTTTAGGTAACAATGAGATAACATTATCAGTTTAAGTTAACAATGGGCGAGAAGTGTGAATCTTGGGGGTAAGGGAGGATGAAAATAAGATCATGGAGCGAATTATGAGGACTGAATTAATGTGAGGGAGATGTTTACGGCAAGCTGCAATATTTGTGCCTTTCGACCCAACGTTTCCAACTTCAGCATAGTTGTGTCGAGGCACAGGTTGTCTTTCTACTTGAGTCCCTTCTCTCAAAGTCAGACCTGGAGGCGAAGGCGCGCCTCCCAGCACCAGAGCTGGTGGCTTGCGCCAGGATCAGCGAACCAAAATCAACCAGACCCTGCTCCACCTCTCCGTGGTGCCTCCAGTGATAGACTAACCTGTCTAGTCTGGTCAAGCGAGCAGGAATAGAAGAGGGAAGACAACCCGGTACTCAAAAATGTCGTGCTGAAATCGGATGTGTTGGGCTGAAAGGCGCAAATATAACAGTTATACTGCAAAACCACAACACAACGTAGATTCGTCCACTTTACGTCCTTTTAAGGGCGGATGACGAAGAGGAATTCTACAGTCTACGAATACTCAAAAATACATTAGTCATCGGGCGAACGTAAGCAAGCAAAGTCAGACCGGAAGTTTGTTTCCAAGATCACCACGGGAATGTAGAAATATTGATGAACTATCTGGTTTTCTGGAGTTGATATGATGGGTGTTTAAGGAATTGATTGTCCACTTGGTGTCATCCGTCCTTAGATGGACGTTAAGTGGGGTTAGATAAGTTGTGTTGTGGTTTGGTGTCATTAAGTACCGTGCCTGCTGGCGTAGGTGATCATGTCTCTCCAATAACTACGACCTCGACAGTTATTTATCATTTCTATTGTTGACCTTCTGCCAAGCGATTCTCTTAAGCTGTCTGGTATCTTTTCTCTTTGCTTCCCTCTATCTCTTCGTCCCTCAATTTTCCCAGTTTTCACAACATATTCCAGCTGTTCCCTTCTCATTATATGGCCAAAAAATGATGATTGTTTCTTCCTAATAATGGAAATTGAAGCATTTGAAATAAGAACAGGAGTAAGGCAAGGATGCCTTCTGTCTCCATTTCTCTTTCTACTGGCCATAGATTGGATTATGAAAATAACTCAAAACAACAGAAATGGGATCCAGTGGTCACTGACCAAACAACTTGATGATTTAGACTTTGCTGATGACATAGCTCTCCTATCACACAGCCACCAACAGATGCAAGATAAAATGAGTATATTAGATGAGAGATCACAACAGCTAGGACTAAAGATTAATAGAGATAAGACCAACATTATGAGAATTAATGCAGTTGGCAATAACCAAATAAAACTAGGAGAAATACCTCTACTAGACGTACAATCTTATATATATCTGGGCAGTAATATAGATAAAGAGGGAGGAACAGAAAACGATACCAAAATAAGGATATCAAAAGCAAGAGGAGCTTTCATTGCACTGGGAAACATATGGAAATCCAAAGAAATTAGGCTAAATACAAAAATACAAATTTTCAACTCCAATGTTAAGTCGGTTCTATTATATGGCTGTGAAACATGGAGAATAACAAAATTGACAATCACGAAGGTACAGACTTTCATTAATGGATGCTTGCGCAGAATAAAGGGATGGAAATGGCAGGACAAAGTCACAAACGTGGAATTATGGAAATGTACCGGTCAAATACCAGTGGATAAAGAAATACAGCGAAGACGATGGCGATGGATAGGACACACACTACGGAAACCAACTGAGAGTATTACACAACAGGCCCTTTTTTTGGAATCCCCAGGGGAAAAGACAAAGAGGAAGACCAAGGAATTCTTGGAGAAGACAGATTGAAGCAGAGATGAAGATGATGGGGAAGACATGGAATGATCTTAAAAGAATTGCAAAAAACAGAACGACTTGGAAAGTGTTTGTTGAAGACCTATGCTCCACTGGGAGCTAAAAGGTAGAAGAAGAAGAAGAATAATGGAAATTAGCTCTCTTTTTGTTTTGGCCTCTTTCAGAACGTTTTCATTACTCTTCTTAGCTGTCCATGGTATTGTCACCAACAATTCTGTAAAACCATATTTCTACAGACTCCAGTAGTTTTCTTGTCTGTTGTCCTAATGTCCATGATTCACATCCATATGTTAAGACTGGCTCTACATAACATTTAAGAACTATTTTTCTTGTTTCTAGTGTCAAAAATGGATAGCATGGTATCTTCGGTTTGGAATAGAACTGTGATATTTGCGCCTTTCGGCCCAACACATCGTCTTCAGCATAATATTTCTGAGTACCGGGCTGCCTTTCCTCTTAGATACATACTCGGCCAGATGGAACTGGTTAGTCTGTTTCTAGAGGCATCTCGTGGACGTGGAGTCTGGGTGGTTCTGAATCACCGATCCTGGCGCAAGCCACGGCTATGAATCGCTGACAGATTCCAACTCTGTTGCTGTCTGGTGCCTTGTCTTCGATCAGCTATGATTCAATGATCCTCACGCAGACACTTGCTTTAAGTCGATGACAACTTTCAGCTGATGCGGTGTGCAATCTTTTTCTTCTACTACTACTCCTCCCCCTCCTCTTCTTCTTATTCATCTTCTACCTTTCAGCCTCCCTGTGGAGCATAGGTCTTCAACAAACACGTTTAGCTCCCTGTGGAGCATAGGTCTTCAACAAACACGTTCAGCTCCCTGTGGAGCATAGGTCTTCAACAAACACGTTCAGCTCCCTGTGGAGCATAGGTCTTCAACAAACACTTTCAGCTCCCTTTGGAGTATAGGTCTTCAACAAACACTTTCAGCTCCCTTTGGAGTATAGGTCTTCGACAAACACTTTCAGCTCCCTTTGGAGCATTGGTCTTCAACAAACACTTTCAGCTCCCTTTGGAGTATAGGTCTTCAACAAACACTTTCAGCTCCCTTTGGAGTATAGGTCTTCGACAAACACTTTCAGCTCCCTTTGGAGCATAGGTCTTCAACAAACACTTTCAGCTCCCTGTGGAGCATATGTCTTCAACAAACACTTTCAGCTCCTTTGGAGCATAGGTCTTCAACAAACACTTTCAGCTCCCTGTGGAGCATATGTCTTCAACAAACACTTTCAGCTCCTTTGGAGCATAGGTCTTCAACAAACACTTTCAGCTCCCTGTGGAGCATATGTCTTCAACAAACACTTTCAGCTCCTTTGGAGCATAGGTCTTCGACAGACACTTTCCAAGCCGTTTTGTTTCTTGCCATTCTATTAAGGGCATTCCATGTCTTCCCATCCTCTTCATCTCACTTCCACCTGTCTTCTCCTATAATATTTTGATCTTCCTCTTTCTCTCTTCCCCTGAGGATTCCAAAAAAGGACTTGTCGTGTTAAACTCTCACTATCTTCTGCATTCCCAGAAGAATGTTGAAAGTTCCCTGGGCAGCTAAAAAGAACAATGAGGACATTCTAAAATAGACCAAACACAAAAAGGGAGCTAAAAAAAAATCAGAAAGAAACAATCAACATTTTCTTCAGGCACATCATGAGAAGAGGAAAGTTGGAATACTTGGTTACAACTGGCAAGATAAAGGAAAGAGAGATCGCGGACGACAAAGACAGAAAATACTGGATAGCTTGGCGTCATGGCATGGAAAACAGTCAACAACAGAACTGATACGATGCACTGAGGATAGAAGATGGTGTAAGGACATGATCGCCTACGCCAACCGGTATGGCATATGATAATGACCTCACGCAGTGTGTGTACTCTCTAGCGTCGAGCGGTACCTTGAGCCAAAATAACTTGAAAACCGCTGTAGCGGTTGTATAGGAAGTGCCATTCGTACCTGCCAAAGAAGCAATACCGCTCTGGCATCCCGTGTTCCATGTAATCTCTACCTCCAGCGTCTCAGGTGAGACAGAACGAAGAAAGACCAGACCCGCACCTGTCAGGTAACATCTTCTACTTCTCAAGTGTCTGCTTACTTTTCTCCTTTCTTTCTTCCTTTTTCTTTCCTTATCTAATCTCAGCGCAACAAGGGGCGACTACTGCTGGAGTAGAATTCACGTTTATCAACAATAAATTGGAGCTTATTTTCTACCGGCTTGCCTCCCCTTTGTTCTACATTCGATGCTCTCAATTACAGACAGAAATCATTTTATTTATTTTATTTCTTCTATGTATTTCTTCTATGTATTTCGTATTCCTTGTATTTCATTTTACCTGGGAGCCTGATCTTTTTTTTAAAAAAATCTTTTACTCATTTAATGTCTTTCTTCTTTCTGTCGTTCCTTTTCTCAGATGCTATGTTATATTATATATCGTACATCTCTCTCTCTCTCTTTCTCTCTCTCTCACGCGGTCGTCTCTTGTTTCGTTTAAATTATTTTACTTTTTTTAAATTCTCTTTCTTTCTGATTTGCATCTGACTCTTTGTCTCCCTTTTTATCTTTCTCTCTTCCTTGTTATGTTGTACCGTCTTCTCCTTTCCTTTCTCATTTGCCTTCCAGCGTCGAGGGGAGATTTAATTTGCGATCTTCTATTGAAGTCTCCTGCTGTTATGTTTCCTAGTGCTAACATTATTGAAGTCTCCTGCTGTTATGTTTCCTAGTGCTAACATTATTGAAGTCTCCTGCTGTTATGTTTCCTAGTGCTAACATTCCATCAATCCATATTTTGCTATTGAAGTCTCCTGCTGTTATGTTTCCTAGTGCTAACATTATTGAAGTCTCCTGCTGTTATGTTTCCTAGTGCTAACATTCCATCAATCCATATTTTGTTCATGGTCAATCCATGATGTAGGAACGTTTATTGAAGGCTGGGGGAGTAACGTTTTGGTATTTCGATATTATCACGTGACCAAACTATTGTATGTGTTGTTTCTTTATGTACTCTACGACAGTTGTTATTCCTAGCTTTTCCAGCATTTTCTCCATTTCTGATTTTATCTCTCAGGCTGTTTCCTGCCATTCGTCTAACACATTTCATCTCTGATATATTTTATGTGACTTAAAAAATTCTCTTACCTTCAGACTTTTATCTGTCTCTCATTTTAGCTTTTTCTTTTGCTTGTTATATTTCATGTTATTTAATAAAAAAAAAAAAAAGTTTCTTCCTCGTTCTTTCTATTTCTACAAATCTCTCATAGTTTACCTTACATTAATGTACATCATTACCTTGCACTGTCGCAGCATCCGTAGCGCTGCTACTATAGAGGGCCGTTTGTACATCATTACTTTGTTGCAGCATCCATAGCGCTGCTACTATAGAGGGCCGTTTGTACATCATTACCTTGCACTGTCGCAGCATCCATAGCGCTGCTACTATAGAGGGCCGTTTGTACATCATTACCTTGCACTGTCGCAGCATCCATAGCGCTGCTACTATAGAGGGCCGTTTGTACATCATTACCTTGCACTGTCGCAGCATCCATAGCGCTTCTACTATAGAGGGCCGTTTGTACATCATTACCTTGCACTGTCGCAGCATCCATAGCGCTGCTACTATAGAGGGCCGCTTGTACATCATTACCTTGCACTGTCGCAGCATCCATAGCGCGACTACTATAGAGGGCCGTTTGTACATCATTACCTTGTACTGTCGCAGCATCCATAGCGCGACTACTATAGAGGGCCATTTGTACATCATTACCTTGTACTGTCGCAGCATCCATAGCGGTGCTACTATAGAGGGCCGTTTGTACATCATTACCTTCCACTGTCACAGCATCCCTAGCGCTGCTGCTATAGAGGGCCGTTTGTACATCATTACCTTGCACTGTCGCAGCATCCGTAGCGCCGCTACTATAGAGGGCCGTTTGTACATCATTACCTTGCACTGTCGCAGCATCCATAGCGCCGCTACTATAGAGGGCCGTTTGTACATCATTACCTTGCACTGTCACAGCATCCGTAGCGCTGCTACTATAGAGGGCCGTTTGTACATCATTACCTTGCACTGTCGCAGCATCCGTAGCGCTGCTACTATAGAGGGCCGTTTGTACATCATTACCTTGCACTGTCACAGCATCCGTAGCGCTGCTACTATAGAGGGCCGTTTCACTTTGTTCATTTAACTGTTTCAGTACGGAAGGTTGATTTCAATGCAACGGAAGAGATTTAATAGACAAATTTGTCCCCGGTTGAAATATCGATGTGCATGTTTATAGTTATCTCAAACATCACAGACTATACACAAATTATTACAAAATTAAACAAGGATTAGATTTCACCAATACCAAGATGATACATCATCAAGTACCGGGCCAGCTGGCGTAGGTGATCATGTCTCTCCGCAATTTTCGAACTCGACAGTTACTTGTAATTTCTGTTGTTGACCTTCTGCCAAGCTGTTCTCTTACGCTGTCTGGTATTTTTTCTCTTTGCTTTCCTTATCCTTTCGTCCCTCAATTTTCCCAGTTGTTACAATATATTCCAGCTGTTCTCTTCTCATTACATGGCCAAAAAATGATGATTGTTTCTTCCTAATATTGGAAATTAGCTCTCTTTTTGCTTTGTCCTCTTTCAGAACGTTTTCATTACTCTTCTTAGCTGACTATGGTACTCTCAACATTCTTCTGTAAACCACATTTCTACAGACTCTTATGACTTTCTTGTTTGTTGTCCAATTGTCCATGATTCACATCCATATGTTAAGACTGACTCTACATAACATTTAAGAAATCTTTTTCTTGTTTCGATTAACAAAAATGGATTGCAGAGTATCTTCCTCATATTTAAGATGAGACAGAACATGTAAAAAAAAAGAATATGGTTTGATTTCGGTTTACACTAATCAAATTGAGAGTGACGCACTGTGCGGCTGAACGTACATGACCGAAATCGACATGACGTACAGTGCGTCGAAACGTACGGCAAGAGTTAAGGGTACACTCTGACATTTACCAGTGATGCATACATGAAGTTATCATGACCGGATTTCTGTCTAGGCAAACTGAGCTACGGCTTAGCGCTTCACAGTCCCAGGAGGGACTCAGGATATCTTTTATATTGTAATCTATGATTACACATACAGGTATATACACTCTTGTGTTGTTAATTGTTTTAAATAGGGGGCCCACACGATTTAATTTAGCTTTGCTACCAGCTCAGAGCCTGATCAAGTCTCAATTCGATATTTGCAATTATATATGTATATGTAAACTTATAATATATATATAATTTAATAAATTGGTCGCTACACTTTGGTCGCTACTCTTTGGTCGCTACGCTTTGGTCGCTACACTTTGTCGCTACACTTTGGTCGCTACGCTTTGTCGCTATACTTTGGTCCCTACAATTTGGTTGCTACACTTTGGTCGCTACGCTTTGGTCGCTACGCTTTGGTCGCTACACTTTGGTCGCTACACTTTGGTCGCTACAATTTGGTTGCTACACTTTGGTCGCTACGCTTTGGTCGCTACGCTTGGTCGCTACACTTTGGTCGCTACGCTTTGTCGCTATACTTTGGTCCCTACAATTTGGTTGCTACACTTTGGTCGCTACGCTTGGTCGCTACGCTTTGGTCGCTACGCTTTGGTCGCTACACTTTGGTCGCTACACTTTGGTCGCTACGCTTTGGTCGCTACACTTTGTCGCTACACTTTGGTCGCTACGCTTTGTCGCTACACTTTGGTCGCTACGCTTTGGTCGCTACACTTTGTCACTACACTTTGGTCGCTACGCTTTGGTCGCTACACTTTGGTCGCTACACTTTGTCGCTACACTTTGGTCGCTACGCTTTAGTCGCTACGCTTTGGTCGCTACGCTTTAGTCGCTACGCTTTGATCGCTACACTTTGGTCGCTACGCTTTGGTCGCTACGCTTTGGTCACTACACTTTGTCGCTACACTTTGGTCGCTACGCTTTGTCGCTACACTTTAGTCGCTACACTTTAGTCGCTACGCTTTGTCGCTACGCTATGGTCGCTACACTTTGGTCGCTACGCTTTGGTCGCTACGCTTTGGTCGCTACACTTTGGTCGCCACGCTTTGGTCGCTACGCTTTGTCGCTACACTTTAGTAGCTACGCTTTGTCGCTACGCTTTAGTCGCTACGCTTTGGTCGCTACGCTTTGGTCGCTACACTTTAGTCGCTACGCTTTGGTCGCTACACTTTGGTCGCTACGCTTTAGTCGCTACGCTTTGGTCGCTACACTTTAGTCGCTACACTTTAGTCGCTACACTTTGGTCGCTACACTTTGGTCGCTACGCTTTGGTCGCTACACTTTGGTCGCTACGCTTTGGTCGCTACACTTTGGTCGCTACGCTTTGGTCGCTACACTTTAGTCGCTACGCTTTGGTCGCTACACTTTGGTCGACACGCTTTAGTCGCTACGCTTTGGTGGCTACACTTTAGTCGCTACGCTTTGGTCGCTACACTTTGGTCGCTACGCTTTGGTCGCTACGCTTTAGTCGCTACGCTTTGGTCGCTACGCTTTAGTCGCTACACGTTGAGGGGTATTCTTCGGAGGATATCTGGACAATTATGAACTTGAACGATGAGGATAACATGTCTACTAAACTAAACTAAACTAAACTAAACTAAACTAAACTAAACTAAACTAAACTAAACTAAACTAAACTAAACTAAACTAAACTAAACTAAACTATATTAAGCTAACTAAAACTAAACTATACTATATAATGTTATACTATGCTATACTATACTATACTATACTATACTATACTATACTATACTATACTATACTATACTATACTATACTATACTATACTATACTATACTATACTATACTATACTATACTATACTATACTATACTATACTATACTATACTATACTATACTATACTATACTATACTATACTATACTATACTATACTATACTATATTAAACTAAACTAAACTAAACTAAACTAAACTAAACTAAACTAAACTAAACTAAACTAAACTGAACTAATAGTATTAGGCACATTTCTATCTGACTCTTCGGTTAAGTACTTGGCACATTTCTATCTGACTCTTTAGTTAAGTAATTGGCCCATTTCTATCTGACTCTTTGGTTAAGTATTTGGCACATGTCTATCTGACTCTTTGCTTAAGTACTTGGCACATTTCTATCTGACTCTTTGGTTAAGTAATTGGTTTATTTCTATCTGACCCTTTGTTAAGTATTAGGCACATTTCTATTTGACTCTTTGTTTAAGTACTTGGCCCATTTCTATCTGACTCTTTGGTTAAGTACTTGGCACATTTCTATCTGACTCTTTGCTTAAGTATTAGGCCCATTTTTATCTGACTCTTTGGTTAAGTAATTGGCACATTTCTATCTGACTCTTTGGTTAAGTATTAGATTCATGTCTGTCAGACTCTTAGTAGGCCAAAACTACAACAGTCAAATATTTCGATCGAGGTAGCTGCCAGGTTCACCCAGCCTCTAAGATGTGGTTTATCAGAAGAATGCTACGTTTGCCGTGGAGAGCGGAAATTACAAATGAAAATTGTTTAAAACGCGCTGGAGAAACCAGAAAATATATATAGAAAATAAGGAAGATACAACTTACATTTATTGGACAAGCCATGCGAAAAGAAGGCATTGAGAAATACTACAACAACAAGAGGCAGAATGAATTGAAAGAAGAGCAGATGGAAAAAAGGAGATATAAAAATATTGAACAGCGTATCCAAAGAGCATAATAAAAGATCACCGACTGAAATGATGACATGCATGAAGGACCGAGGGATGTGCAGAGAGATTTTTTTATTTTTTTAATTTTGCGTTCGCCAGCTTTGACCTCTGACGAAGTCCTTAGAGACTAGGAACTGAATTTTGCGTGTGAATCCGTTTTTTCGCTGGCAGCCGTGTGCATAGTGGCCCCTCGCCGCACAGGCAGATAACCACGTATTCTGAGGTACTCATATTTTTTTCCGTCCATGAGTAATTGACATCGCAAACCGGGCCTCGCTGCTGAGACCAGGGGTGGTTGCCGCAGGAGAAGTCATAAATAAAAATCTGAACCTGTGAAGCCCGGATTTGAACTCACAACCTCTTTGTCTCTAGGCCGGCGTCTTGAACGAGACCAAACAATTCCCCAGTGGAGAGACATGATCGCCTGCTCCAACCGGCCTAACACCTGATCTATGACAATGATGAATGTTCTCGTGTGGGTTTGACTTGTCATGTATTTAAGCAGTTCTCTCATTGTTTGTCCATTCTTTCAGCCACTCTTCTCTTTGTTTCCTATCTTTGTATTTCATGATTCATGATTGTACAAAGAATTTACGACGGTGGTTTTCTGTTGCCTTCCGTCGGTTTGTTTACGGTTGGCTCCGCTAGCCTTTGACTAAAAAGTCTCACCCACAAGGCAGTGGGGTTGTTTTACTTCGGGGTACCCTCTCTTAGCCTTTTACTCTCCCGAGCTTACCTGCAAGGCAGCCACAGGTTGTACTGTTTACTGCATACAGTAGCAGGTAAAATTACCAGACCTGACATCATTTTTGACAATAGAAACAAGAAAAAGAGTTCTTAAGTGTTATGTAGAGCCAGTCTTAACATATGGATGTGAATCATGGACAATAGGACAACAGACAAGAACATCTCTGGAGTCTGTAGAAATGTGGTTTTACAGAAGAATGTTGAGAATATCATGGACAGCTAAGAAGAGTAATGAAAATGTTCTGAAAGAGGTCAAAGCAAAAAGAGAGCTAATTTCCAATATTAGGAAGAGACAATCATCATTGTTTGGCCATGTAATGAGAAGAGAACAATTGAAATATATCGTAACAACTGAGAAAATTGAGGGACGAGGAGATAGAGGAAAGCAAAGAGAAAAAAAATACCAGACAGCTTAAGAGAATGGCTTGGCAGAAGGTCAACAACAGAAATGATAAATAACTGTCGAGATCGTAAGTTGTGGAGATATATGATCACGTACGTCAGCAGGCCCGATACTTGATGATGATGATCTTTGTATTTAACAACAGTAACATCTTCACTACGACCACTAAAAGAGAGCAGGTTCTCCGAAATAACGAAATTGGTGGACACAATAAAATATTGAGATCCTAAATATTTCTCTATCCACAAGTGATTACTATTACAAGATTTAAACAAGAAAAAGATTTGCCTTATAATCACCATTCTACAGTGAAATTAAAATACTATGACCGCGTCAAAAGATACAACGCGTTGGAAAGTACAATAATGGAAGGTATGGTTCCAGGGAGAGACATCAAGGGCAGACCAAAAAGAAGGGGGTTTCAAGACATCAAGGAGATCTTGAACATGACAACCGAAGAAATGGGAGATCTGGCTAGAGACAGAGATTCTTTCAGGAGAAGTGTGATTAATGTAACGTTCTGGAAAGGACATGCGACCTGATGATGATGTAATAATAGTGTATAGTATGGCGCAATTTGGTGTGTAGAGTAGTGTAGTGTAATGTAGAGTAGTGTAGTGGAGAGTAGTGTAGTGTAGTGTAGTGTAGTGTAGTGTAGTGTAGTGTAGTGTAGTGTAGTGTAGTGTAGTGGAAAGTAGTGTAGTGTAGTGTAGTGTAGTGTAGTGTAGTGTAGTGTAGTGGAAAGTTGTGTAGTATAGTGTAGTGTAGTGTAGTGTAGTGTAGTGTAGTGTAGTGTAGTGTAGTGTAGTGTAGTGTAGTGGAAAGTTGTGTAGTATAGTGTAGTGTAGTGTAGTGTAGTGTAGTGTAGTGTAGTGTAGTGTAGTGTAGTGTAGTGTAGTGTAGTGTAGTGCAGCGCAGTGCAGTGCTTTGCAGTGTAGTGTAGTGTAGTGTAGTGTAGTGTAGTGTAGTGTAGTGTAGTGTAGTGCATTGGAGAGTTGTGTAGTATAGTGTGGTGGTGTAGTGTAGTGTAGTGTAGTGTAGTGTAGTGTAGTGTAGTGTAGTGTAGTGTAGTGTAGTGTAGTGTAGAATAGTGTAGTGTAGTGTAGTGTAGTGTAGTGTAGTGTAGTGTAGTGTAGTGTAGTGTAGTGTAGTGTAGTGCAGTGTAGTGTAGTGTAGTGTAATGTAGTATGAACTGCTATGTGACACGATAAAATACATTGTATACAAACCACGATATTGTTTGATATGATTTAACATGATATTGTAAAGTATAGCTTCGTATAATAATTTTATATATTGCTAATTTATATTGTTATATAATACAAAAACAACAAAACATGAACTATCATAACATAACACAACATAGTAACAACAAACAACGCACGAACTATTGAATATTAACTTCATGAATTTTGAATGCCCTTAATCTTTTGTCCGCAAGCATTTGTGGCTATATTTGCCTTCGTTTTTTTTTTTACTTCATACTCGCATCGTTTGTTGAAGAATTCTAAAGATTTCGGTCCCCAGACAGACACACAAAGGGGGCAATAAGTGAGGTTTGCACCGATGCTACTTCCTGTGGGCTACATTCCAAGACAAATTCGATTTGAGCCAGAAAGAAAGTTTGGATAATTCAGAAACACAAACCACAATTCGCGGAAATCAGGGAGAGATATGTATAGCCTGTAGTTCAGTTCCCACTGTATGTCTTACCGGCTGGTGTAGGCGATGATGTGCATCAATAACTTCATCTAGGTAAGTTTGTCGTTAGCAAGTTTGATATCTATACAAGCTTCTTCTTTTACTTCCACTTCGTTGTCTTCTACATCTTCTTCCTCTTTTCTTTTCTAAGTCTACTCATTCGTCTTCTTATTTTTCGTCATCCTCTTTATCTCTGACTTCTTCTACTACTTTTACTTCTTAACTTCTTTCCTCGTCCTCTTCGTCTTGTTTTACTTGGTCTTGTTTTACTTGGTCTTGTTTTACTTGGTCTTGTTTTACTTCGTCTTGTTTTACTTGGTCTTGTTTTACTTCGTCTTGTTTTACTTGGTCTTGTTTTACTTGGTCTTGTTTTACTTGGTCTTGTTTTACTTGGTCTTGTTTTACTTCGTCTTGTTTTACTTGGTCTTGTTTTACTTCGTCTTGTTTTACTTGGTCTTGTTTTACTTGGTCTTGTTTTACCTGGTCTTGTTTTACTTGGTCTTGTTTTACTTGGTCTTGTTTTACTTGGTCTTGTTTTACTTGGTCTTGTTTTACTTCGTCTTGTTTTACTTCGTCTTGTTTTACTTCGTCTTGTTTTACTTCGTCTTGTTTTACTTGGTCTTGTTTTACTTCGTCTTGTTTTACTTCGTCTTGTTTTACTTCGTCTTGTTTTACTTGGTCTTGTTTTACTTCGTCTTGTTTTACTTCGTCTTGTTTTACTTGGTCTTGTTTTACTTCGTCTTGTTTTACTTAGTCTTGTTTTACTTCGTCTTGTTTTACTTAGTCTTGTTTTACTTCGTCTTGTTTTACTTGGTCTTGTTTTACTTGGTCTTGTTTTACTTCGTCTTGTTTTACTTCGTCTTGTTTTACTTGGTCTTGTTTTACTTGGTCTTGTTTTACTTGGTCTTGTTTTACTTCGTCTTGTTTTACTTCGTCTTGTTTTACTTGGTCTTGTTTTACTTCGTCTTGTTTTACTTCGTCTTGTTTTACTTGGTCTTGTTTTACTTCGTCTTGTTTTACTTGGTCTTGTTTTACTCGGTCTTGTTTTACTTGGTCTTGTTTTACTTGGTCTTGTTTTACTTGGTCTTGTTTTACTTCGTCTTGTTTTACTTGGTCTTGTTTTACTCGGTCTTGTTTTACTTGGTCTTGTTTTACTTCGTCTTGTTTTACTTCGTCTTGTTTTACTTCGTCTTGTTTTACTTCGTCTTGTTTTACTTCGTCTTCTTCCTACTCTTCGATTTCTTCATCTCCTTCGTCATCCTCTTAATCTTCGCCTTCATTTTTATCCTTTTTCTTCATTTTCTCATGTTTTATCTTGTCTTCTTTTTTCTTTTTTTTTCTACACCTTCTTCTTTCCCTTCGTTAACTTATACTTCTCTTTTAGACTCTCTCTTCTTCCTTTGTTCCTTCCTTCTTTTTGTCTTCTACTTCTCGTTTTTTTATTGAACTTATTCTTCCTACTTATTTAATTGTCTTCCCTTCTTCCCTAGCTTCCATTTTGTTCTGTCTTCTCGTCTAGTAATCCCTGGCTGATAATATATGTTGTTTACTGAAGTTTCGTCAACAGATCATACTTAATGCACGTCAGACACGCCCATAAGTGCTCAGATCTCCTCTCCAGCATGTCCCTCAGTGTGTGGAGACTGACGACTCCAGTTCTGTGTTGATTTGTTATTCGTCTGTGTCTCCCCTTCGCTCCTTTCTGGCGTCTCTAGGTTTGACGTGTATCACGAAGTCAAGATATGGTTGTAGACCCATGATCATTGACTGAATCACTAGCTCGACATACCTCCCTCAGGGTATTAAGAATGTCAATTTGGTACATTACACGTCCGCCACTCACGGAAACCGTTCCACCAAAGCTGTCAACTCTTCATTTACTTTCACGGGGACTGGTTGGACTCGAGGCAAGACGCCGGCCTTGAGACAGAGAGGTTGTGGGTTGGAATACTAGCTGCACCGGTTGTGATTTTATTTTTTCATTCAAAAGAATTACAGAAATTAATCAGAGTTTCTGAGATAATTGATCAACTCTGTGGGCACGAATTTGTGAACGAGCTATACTTATTTTTCTACAATATGTTGAGCCAACTGGTTTTTCTTTTTCTTTTTTTACTTTTTCTCAATAAAACACCTAGTTACCTCTTTAATGAATGATATGGCGTCCTTGCAGCTGGTCACAGTTTTTTTTTTTTTTGGTTTGTTCGTTCGCCAGCTTTGACCTCTATTTTTCCCTGGCAGCCGTGTGCATAGGGTCCCTCGCCGCACAGGCAGATAACTCCGTCTTCGGAGGTAGTCATATTTTTCTTTTCCGTCGATGAGTAATTGACCTTTCAAGACGGGCCTCGTTGCTGAGACCAGGGGTAGTTGCCGCAGAGAGAAATCATAAATAAAAATCCCAACTGAAGCAGCCCGGATTTGAACCCACAACCTCTCTGTCTCGATGCCGGCGTCTTGCCGATTATTTTTGTTTAAAGGAGAATTCAAATCCGAAACGATAAAATTGGGTCATCATCATCATCATCAAGTACCTTGCCTGTTGGCGTAGGTGATCATGTCTCTCCAAAACTTTCGATCACGACAGTTATTTATCATTTCTGTTGTTGACATTCTGCCAAGCCATTCTCTTAAGCTGTCTGGTATCTTTTCTCTTTGCTTCTCTCTATCTCTTCGTCCCTCAATTTTTCCAGTTGTTACAATATATTCCAGCTGTTCCCTTCTCAATACATGACCCAAAAATGATGATTGTTTCTTCCTAATATTGGAAATTAGCTCTCTTTTTGCTTTGACCTCTTTCAGAACGTTTTCATTACTCTTCTTAGCTGTCCATGCTAACATCTCAACATTCTTCTGTAAAACCACATTTCTACAGACTCCAGTGATTTTAAACTTATATGACCACGTCGAAAAACATATTGGGCTGGATATAACAAGAATGGAAGGGCATGTTTCCAGGAAGACGAGACAATGACAGACCAAGAAGAATGTGATTTCAAGATATCAAAGAGACCATAAACATGATAACAGAAGAAGTGGGAGATCTGGTTAGAGACGGAGATTCTTTCAGACGAGCTATAAAGAATGCAACTTTCTACTAAGGACATGCAACTAAATGATAAGGGACCGACAAAAAGGATATGTTGTCTACAATCATTGTAGCGTTTTGAAGGACTACAAAAATGTTCTTCTATTTTACAAATTATTATCCGACCTTATTAGTCAAATTGAAGCCTATGAAATGTGGATTTATATAATAATAGGTAGAATTGGGTGGGAAGAAATGAAAACAAGATGAAGTCTTGAAAGAAGTAAAAATGAAATGAGAACTACAAAACACAATTCAAACAAGACAAATGAGATTTGTGGGGCATGTTAAAAGACACAACAGCCTACTATAAGTAATCCTGGAAGGGAAAATACAAGGTAAAAGAGGCAGAGGTAGATCAAGACTAACATGGACGAGTAACATCAAAAGATGGACAAATCAACCTATGTCAACCTGCACTATCACAGCAAGAGACAGAGATAGACCAAGACTAACATGGACGAGTAACATCAAAAGATGGACAAGTCACCCTATGACAACCTGCATTATCACAGCAAGAGACAGAGATAGACCAAGACTAACATGGATGAGTAACATCAAAATATGGACAAGTCAACCTATGTCAACCTGCACTATCACAGCAAGAGACAGGGGTAGAGCAAGACTAACATGGACAAGTAACATCAAAATATGGACAAGTCACCCTATGACAACCTGCACTATCACAGCAAGAGACAGAGGTAGAGCAAGACTAACATGGACAAGTAACATCAAAATATGGACAAGTCACCCTATGACAACCTGCACTATCACATCAAGAGACAGAGTTAGACCAAGACTAACATGGACGAGTAACATCAAAATATGGACAAGTCACCCTATGACAACCTGCACTATCACAGCAAGAGCCAGAACGGAATGGACCAGTTCTATGGTATTCAACCATCGATGTGAAGTACAAGTAAAGTACCCCTGCCGCGCCAAGTGGCGTATAGGGAATATGGTGTTAGTGACCCGTCACGACAAGTGGCGTATAGGGAATATGGTGTTAGTGACCCGTCACGCCAAGTGGAGTATAGGGAATATGGTGTTAGTGACCCGTCACGCCAAGTGGCGTATAGGGAATATGGTGTTAGTGACCCGTCACACAAAGTGGCGTATAGGGAATATGGTGTTAGTGACCCGTCACGACAAGTGGCGTATAGGGAATATGGTGTTAGTGACCCGTCACGCCAAGTGGCGTATAGGGAATATGGTGTTAGTGACCATAAATTTTACAGACCTTCGGCACATGATTTTTGGGGTAATGTGGTCGGTATTACGCCAGCGCCGCTTTACTTTCCCAGAAAAAAATCCGGTACCCAGTAAAGGCTGGTTGAACCAGAAGTCGTCGGTTGGGATCGAACCGTACCTCTTGTCCTTTGTAGTCCAGTTCACTAACCACTGAACTATCGCGGCTCCTTCTATGGTAAAACGACACTCAATGATGACGATGATGTTATCGTCTTTCACACAGTCCCCTAAGTCTGACCCATAGCGGTTATCTATGTTTTCAAACTTCAACAGCTTTTCCTTTGTTCGGTTCTCTTTTGGCTCCCCCCCCCCTCCCCCTGTCAGCTCTTATGATTTTCTTGGGATCTCTTCTAAGCACATGACCTACCCAACTCCATCTCCTTCCACCCATCACTGTGTGTATCTCCTATTGCTGTATCTGGCCGCTGATTTTGTTTAACCAACATGCTCTGTGAATGCTCTTCATGCAGGTGGCTGTATATTTGTACACATCCCCAATGTTTTCTTTCCTGCCTTTCTCTAGCACTCACATCCGAACACAAGCAATGGAAGCACGTACCTTTTATATCTACGTTGTTCGATTCTATATTTTCTTCTCAGTGGAGGTCCAAATATTGTAACATCGACAAAAGCTATTCCATTCTTCCTCCTCCTTCTGGCCTGATTCTTCCTTTTCTTCTTCCTCCTTTTTCATCTTCTTCTTCTCCCCTTCTGTTCCGCCTCCACCATCTACTCCTCTTCTTACTCCTTCTCCTATTTCTTCTTCTTTTCCTTCAGTTGCGCCTCCTTCTCCTCTGCTTCTTCTTCCTCTACCTTTCAGTTCCCTGTGGAGCATAGGTCTTCAACAAACACTTTCAGCTCCCTGTGGAGCATAGGTCTTCAACAAACACTTTCAGCTCCCTGTGGAGCATAGGTCTTCAACAAACACTTTCAGCTCCCTGTGGAGCATAGGTCTTCAAAAAACATTGTCAGCTCCCTGTGGAGCATAGGTCTTCAACAAACACTTTCAGCTCCCTTTTGAGTATAGGTCTTCAACAAACACTTTCATCTCCCTGTGGAGCACACATATTCAACAAACACTTTCATCTCCCTGTGGAGCACACATATTCAACAAACACTTTCATCTCCCTGTGGAGCACACATATTCAACAAACAATTTCAGCTCACTGTGGAACATAGTCTTCAACAAACAGTTTCAACTCTCTGTGGAACATAGTCTTCAACAAACAGTTTCAACTCTCTGTGGAACATAGTCTTCAACAAACAGTTTCAGCTCTCTGTGGAACATAGTCTTCAACAAACAGTTTCAGCTCTCTGTGGAGCATAGTCTTCAACAAACAGTTTCAGCTCTCTGTGGAACATAGTCTTCAACAAACAGTTTCAGCTCTCTGTGGAACATAGTCTTCAACAAACAGTTTCAGCTCTCTGTGGAACATAGTCTTCAACAAACAGTTTCAGCTCACTGTGGAACATAGTCTTCAACAAACAGTTTCAGCTCACTGTGGAACATAGTCTTCAACAAACAGTTTCAGCTCAGTGTGGAGCACAGGTCTTCAACAAACAGTTTCAGCTCACTGTGGAGCATAGGTCTTCAACAAACAGTTTCAGCTCTCTGTGGAACATAGTCTTCAACAAACAGTTTCAGCTCTCTGTGGAGCATAGTCTTCAACAAACAGTTTCAGCTCTCTGTGGAACATAGTCTTCAACAAACAGTTTCAGCTCTCTGTGGAACATAGTCTTCAACAAACAGTTTCAGCTCTCTGTGGAACATAGTCTTCAACAAACAGTTTCAGCTCTCTGTGGAACATAGTCTTCAACAAACAGTTTCAGCTCTCTGTGGAACATAGTCTTCAACAAACAGTTTCAGCTCACTGTGGAACATAGTCTTCAACAAACAGTTTCAGCTCACTGTGGAACATAGTCTTCAACAAACAGTTTCAGCTCTCTGTGGAACATAGGTCTTCAACAAACAGTTTCAGCTCACTGTGGAGCATAGTCTTCAACAAACAGTTTCAGCTCTCTGTGGAGCACAGGTCTTCAACAAACAGTTTCAGCTCACTGTGGAGCACAGGTCTTCAACAAACACTTTCAGCTCACTGTGGAGCATAGTCTTCAACAAACAGTTTCAGCTCTCTGTGGAACATAGGTCTTCAACAAACAGTTTCAGCTCACTGTGGAGCACAGGTCTTCAACAAACCGTTTCAGCTCACTGTAGACCATAGGTCTTCAACAAACAGTTTCAGCTCACTGTGGAGCATAGTCTTCAACAAACAGTTTCAGCTCTCTGTGGAACATAGTCTTCAACAAACAGTTTCAGCTCTCTGTGGAACATAGTCTTCAACAAACAGTTTCAGCTCTCTGTGGAACATAGTCTTCAACAAACAGTTTCAGCTCTCTGTGGAACATAGTCTTCAACAAACAGTTTCAGCTCTCTGTGGAACATAGTCTTCAACAAACAGTTTCAGCTCTCTGTGGAACATAGGTCTTCAACAAACAGTTTCAGCTCACTGTGGAGCATAGTCTTCAACAAACAGTTTCAGCTCTCTGTGGAGCACAGGTCTTCAACAAACAGTTTCAGCTCACTGTGGAGCACAGGTCTTCAACAAATACTTTCAGCTCACTGTGGAGCATAGTCTTCAACAAACAGTTTCAGCTCTCTGTGGAACATAGGTCTTCAACAAACAGTTTCAGCTCACTGTGGAGCACAGGTCTTCAACAAACCGTTTCAGCTCACTGTAGACCATAGGTCTTCAACAAACAGTTTCAGCTCACTGTGGAGCAAAGTCTTCAACAAACAGTTTCAGCTCTCTGTGGAACATAGTCTTCAACAAACAGTTTCAGCTCTCTGTGGAACATAGTCTTCAACAAACAGTTTCAGCTCTCTGTGGAACATAGTCTTCAACAAACAGTTTCAGCTCTCTGTGGAACATAGTCTTCAACAAACAGTTTCAGCTCTCTGTGGAACATAGTCTTCAACAAACAGTTTCAGCTCTCTGTGGAACATAGGTCTTCAACAAACAGTTTCAGCTCACTGTGGAGCATAGTATTCAACAAACAGTTTCAGCTCTCTGTGGAGCACAGGTCTTCAACAAACAGTTTCAGCTCACTGTGGAGCACAGGTCTTCAACAAACACTTTCAGCTCACTGTGGAGCATAGTCTTCAACAAACAGTTTCAGCTCTCTGTGGAACATAGTCTTCAACAAACAGTTTCAGCTCTCTGTGGAACATAGTCTTCAACAAACAGTTTCAGCTCACTGTGGAACATAGTCTTCAACAAACAGTTTCAGCTCACTGTGGAACATAGTCTTCAACAAACAGTTTCAGCTCTCTGTGGAACATAGGTCTTCAACAAACAGTTTCAGCTCACTGTGGAGCATAGTCTTCAACAAACAGTTTCAGCTCTCTGTGGAGCACAGGTCTTCAACAAACAGTTTCAGCTCACTGTGGAGCACAGGTCTTCAACAAACACTTTCAGCTCACTGTGGAGCATAGTCTTCAACAAACAGTTTCAGCTCTCTGTGGAACATAGGTCTTCAACAAACAGTTTCAGCTCACTGTGGAGCACAGGTCTTCAACAAACCGTTTCAGCTCACTGTAGACAATAGGTCTTCAACAAACAGTTTCAGCTCACTGTGGAGCATAGGTCTTCAACAAACAGTTTCAGCTCACTGTGGAACATAGGTCTTCAACAAACAGTTTCAGCTCTCTGTGGAACATAGTCTTCAACAAACAGTTTCAGCTCACTGTGGAGCACAGGTCTTCAACAAACAGTTTCAGCTCACTGTGGAGCACAGGTCTTCAACAAACAGTTTCAGCTCACTGTGGAGCACAGGTCTTCAACAAACAGTGCAGCTCACTGTGGAGCATAGTTCTTCAACAATCAGTTTCAGCTCTCTGTGGAACATAGTCTTCAACAAACAGTTTCAGCTCACTGTGGAGCAGAGGTCTTCAACATACAGTTTCAGCTCACTGTGGAGCATAGGTCTTCAACAAACAGTTTCAGCTCTCTGTGGAACATAGTCTTCAACAAACAGTTTCAGCTCTCTGTGGAACATAGTCTTCAACAAACAGTTTCAGCTCTCTGTGGAACATAGTCTTCAACAAACAGTTTCAGCTCTCTGTGGAACATAGTCTTCAACAAACAGTTTCAGCTCTCTGTGGAACATAGTCTTCAACAAACAGTTTCAGCTCTCTGTGGAACATAGTCTTCAACAAACAGTTTCAGCTCACTGTGGAACATAGTCTTCAACAAACAGTTTCAGCTCACTGTGGAACATAGTCTTCAACAAACAGTTTCAGCTCTCTGTGGAACATAGGTCTTCAACAAACAGTTTCAGCTCACTGTGGAGCACAGGTCTTCAACAAACAGTTTCAGCTCACTGTGGAGCATAGTCTTCAACAAACAGTTTCAGCTCACTGTGGAGCACAGGTCTTCAACAAACAGTTTCAGCTCACTGTGGAGCACAGGTCTTCAACAAACACTTTCAGCTCACTGTGGAGCATAGTCTTCAACAAACAGTTTCAGCTCTCTGTGGATCATAGGTCTTCAACAAACAGTTTCAGCTCACTGTGGAGCACAGGTCTTCAACAAACCGTTTCAGCTCACTGTAGACCATAGGTCTTCAACAAACAGTTTCAGCTCACTGTGGAGCATAGGTCTTCAACAAACAGTTTCAGCTCACTGTGGAACATAGGTCTTCAACAAACAGTTTCAGCTCTCTGTGGAACATAGTCTTCAACAAACAGTTTCAGCTCACTGTGGAGCACAGGTCTTCAACAAACAGTTTCAGCTCACTGTGGAGCACAGGTCTTCAACAAACAGTTTCAGCTCACTGTGGAGCACAGGTCTTCAACAAACAGTTTCAGCTCACTGTGGAGCATAGTTCTTCAACAATCAGTTTCAGCTCTCTGTGGAACATAGTCTTCAACAAACAGTTTCAGCTCACTGTGGAGCACAGGTCTTCAACATACAGTTTCAGCTCACTGTGGAGCATAGGTCTTCAACAAACAGTTTCCGCTCACTGTGGAGCATAGGTCTTCAACAAACAGTTTCAGCTCACTGTGGAGCACAGGTCTTCAACAAACAGTTTCAGCTCTCTGTGGAACATAGTCTTCAACAAACAGTTTCAGCTCTCTGTGGAACATAGGTCTTCAACAAACAGTTTCAGCTCTCTGTGGTACATAGGTCTTCAACAAATAGTTTCAGCTCTCTGTGGAACATAGTCTTCAACAAACAGTTTCAGCTCTCTGTGGAACATAGTCTTCAACAAACAGTTTCAGCTCACTGTGGAACATAGGTCTTCAACAAACAGTTTCAGCTCTCTGTGGAGCACAGGTCTTCAACAAACAGTTTCAGCTCACTGTGGAACATAGTCTTCAACAAACAGTTTCAGCTCTCTGTGGAGCACAGGTCTTCAACAAACAGTTTCAGCTCTCTGTGGAACATAGTCTTCAACAAACAGTTTCAGCTCACTGTGGAGCACAGGTCTTCAACAAACAGTTTCAGCTCACTGTAGAGCATAGGTCTTCAACAAACAGTTTCAGCTCTCTGTGGAACATAGTCTTCAACAAACAGTTTCAGCTCACTGTGGAACATAGTCTTCAACAAACAGTTTCAGCTCACTGTGGAGCACAGGTCTTCAACAAACAGTTTCAGCTCTCTGTGGAGCATAGGTCTTCAACAAACAGTTTCAGCTCTCTGTGGAACATAGTCTTCAACAAACAGTTTCAGCTCTCTGTGGAACATAGTCTTCAACAAACAGTTTCAGCTCACTGTGGAACATAGTCTTCAACAAACAGTTTCAGCTCACTGTGGAGCATAGGTCTTCAACAAACAGTTTCAGCTCTCTGTGGAGCACAGGTCTTCAACAAACAGTTTCAGCTCACTGTGGAACATAGGTCTTCAACAAACAGTTTCAGCTCTCTGTGGAGCACAGGTCTTCAACAAACAGTTTCAGCTCTCTGTGGAACATAGTCTTCAACAAACAGTTTCAGCTCACTGTGGAGCATAGGTCTTCAACAAACAGTTTCAGCTCTCTGTGGAGCACAGGTCTTCAACAAACAGTTTCAGCTCACTGAGGAGCATAGGTCTTCAACAAACAGTTTCAGCTCTCTGTGGAGCACAGGTCTTCAACAAACAGTTTCAGCTCTCTGTGGAGCATAGGTCTTCAACAAACAGTTTCAACTCTCTGTGGAGCACAGGTCTTCAACAAACAGTTTCAGCTCTTTGTGGAACATAGTCTTCAACAAACAGTTTCAGCTCTCTGTGGAGCATAGTCTTCAACAAACAGTTTCAGCTCTCTGTGGAGCATAGGTTTTCAACAAACAGTTTCAGCTCTCTGTGGAACATAGTCTTCAACAAACAGTTTCAGCTCACTGTGGAGCATAGTCTTCAACAAACAGTTTCAGCTCTCTGTGGAGCACAGGTCTTCAACAAACAGTTTCAGCTCACTGTGGAGCACAGGTCTTCAACAAACAGTTTCAGCTCTCTGTGGAGCACAGGTCTTCAACAAACAGTTTCAGCTCTCTGTGGAGCATAGTCTTCAACAAACAGTTTCAGCTCTCTGTGGAGCATAGGTCTTCAACAAACAGTTTCAGCTCTCTGTGGAACATAGTCTTCAACAAACAGTTTCAGCTCTCTGTGGAACATAGTCTTCAACAAACAGTTTCAGCTCACTGTGGAACATAGTCTTCAACAAACAGTTTCAGCTCTCTGTGGAACATAGTCTTCAACAAACAGTTTCAGCTCTCTGTGGAGCACAGGTCTTCAACAAACAGTTTCATCTCTCTGTGGAGCACAGGTCTTCACCAAACAGTTTCAGCTCTCTGTGGAACATAGTCTTCAACAAACAGTTTCAGCTCTCTGTGGAGCACAGGTCTTCAACAAACAGTTTCAGCTCACTGTGGAGCATAGGTCTTCAACAAACAGTTTCAGCTCACTGTGGAGCATAGGTCTTCAACAAACAGTTTCAGCTCACTGTGGAGCACAGGTCTTCAACAAACACTTTCCAAACCGTTCTATTTCTTGCCAGTATCTTAAAATCCCTCCATATCTTCCCATCCTCTTTATCTCTGTTTCCATTTGTCTTCTCCAAATACAATTTTTCTCCTTCCCCTTTGTCTTTTCCCTTGGTGATTTAAAACAAAACCTTGTCGTGTCATACTCTCAGTTGGCTTCCGCAGTGTGTGTCTTATCCAGGAACATCCTCTTCATTTTAATCTCTTTATCCACTGATATTTATTTTATCATCATCATCATCATGAACATCATCATCATCATTAAGTGGCGGGCCTGATAGCGTAGGTGATCATGTCTCTCCATAACTTTCGATCTTGAAAGTTATTCATCATTTCTGTGACCCTCTGTCAAGCCATTCTCTTAAATTAAGCTGTCTGGTATCTTTTATCTTTGTTTCCCTCTATGTCTTCATCCCTCAATCTTCCCAGCTGTTACAATATATTCCAGTTATTCTCTTCTCATTACATGGCCAAAAAAGATGATTCTTTCTTCCTAATATTGGAAATTAGCTCTCTTTTTGCATTTGCCTTTTTCAGAACATTTTCATTTCTCTTCTTAGCTGTCTATTGTATTCTCAACATTCTTCTGTAAAACTACATTTCTACAGACTCGAGTGATTTTCTTGTCTGTTGTCCTATTGTCCATGATTCACAACCATTTGTTAAGACTGGCTCTACATAACATTTAAGAACTCTTTTTCTTGTTTTTATTGTTAGAAATGGACTGCATAGTATCTTCCAAACATATTTTTTGGATACTTTAACAAAATACTAAGTTTGTGATTTTGTTTTGCACAAGCATTCATTAATTAAACCTTGCATCTGTATCATTATCATCATCATGTGCCATACTGGTTGGCGTAGGCGATCATGTCCTTCCACAATCTTCTGTCCACTGTGCATCGTATTAGTTCTGTTAGCGCTGGGGAGCATATTTACATGTGAGTTGAAAGCAAATCTCTGGGTTAGAGACGAAGGCGTGCCTCACAGCCCCAGAGTTGGAAGTCAGCGACCCACAGCTGATGGCTTACGCCAGGATCGGTGAACCAGAACCATCCAGACCCTGCTCCGCCTCACGTGCTGCCTCCAGTAGCAGACTAACCTGTCTTGTCTTATCAAGAGAGTAGGGATTTAAGAGGGAAGAGAACCCGGTACTCAAGAATGTTGTGCTGAAGTCGGATGTGTTGGGCCGAAAGAAGCAAATATCACAGTTATACTGCAAACCACAACACAACGCAGATATGTCCTATTAACGTCCCTTTAAGGGCGGATGACGAAGAGGTGTTCTCCTTTACTTATCGACCGAACGCAAGCAAGCAAATCTCTGGTTTGAACACTTCGTTACGACTTCAGTAGTCATGCGGTCATTATTCTCCAATCTAATATTTTACCCTCACTTTTCCACTTCCACCTCATCCCAGATCCACCCCCACCCAAAAAAAAATGGATTAATATGGACAAGTTAGATGACATCTCATATGGTTTCCCAATCTGATGTTATCTCGCTACTATATTAATGTCCATCCTGATGAAAGGATAGACCGACTCCAACATACATCTGCTCAAATGGGACTCCAGATCAAAACACAAACAAAACGAAAGTCGTGGATATTACTATCATCATCATCATCTTGTGCCATACCGGTTGGCGTAGGTGATCATGTCTCTCCACAATCTTCTATCTACAGTGCATCGTATCAATTCTGTTGTTGGCTGTTTTCCATGCCATAACAACAAGCTATCCAGTATTTTCTCTCTTTCTCGTCCTCGATCTCTCTTTCCCTGTATTTTGCCAGTTGTAACCATGTATTCTAACTTTCCTCTTCTCATTATATGCCCGGAAAATGTTGATTGTTTCTTTCTGATGTTTTTAGGAGCTCACTTTTTGTGTTGGCCTCTTTGAGAATTTCCTCATTGGTCTTTTTAGCTGTCCAGGGAACTTTCAACATTCTTCTGAGAGATCCCATCTCTTACCAACATATCCTCTAATATAACATTTAATAATGAGATTTTACAGAAAGTTACAAATATGACCTACCTAGGCAGCAAAATGTCCAGAGATGGAGACATAACATCAAAAATCATGACACGCATCGCACTAGCATCAAATGCTTTCAACAAACTCATGAACATCTGGAGATCCAAAGTTCTCAGTAAACAAACAAAGCTTAGAGTGTTCAACTCCTGTGTGATACCAGTGCTAACATATGGATGTGATACCAGTGCTAACATATGGATATGATACCAGTGCTAACATATGGATGTGATACCAGTGCTAACATATGGATGTGATACCAGTGCTAACATATGGATGTGATACCAGTGCTAACATATGGATGTGATACCAGTGCTAACATATGGATGTGATACCAGTGCTAACATATGGATGTGGTACAAGTGTTAACATATGGATGTGATACTAGTGCTAACATATGGATGTGATACCAGTGCTAACATATGGATGTGGTACCAGTGTTAACATATGGATGTGATACCAGTGCTAACATATGGATGTGGTACCAATGTTAACATATGGATGTGATACCAGTGCTAACATATGAATGTGGTACCAGTGCTAACATATGAATGTGATACCAGTGCTAGCATATGGATGTGATACCAGTGCTAACATATGGATGTGATACCAGTGCTAACATATGGATGTGGTACCAGTGTTAACATATGGATGTGATACCAGTGCTAACATATGGATGTGATACCAGTGTTAACATATGGATGTGCTGCCAGTGTTAACATATGGATGTGATACCAGTGCTAACATATGAATGTGATACCAGTGCTAACATATGAATGTGATACCAGTGCTAACATATGAATGTGATACCAGTGTTAACATATGGATGTGAAAGTTGGAAATTTACCAAGACTTTAGATAGATCATTAAACCCGTTTAAAAACAGAAGGTCTACGTATGATCTCAAACATAATTTGGAAAGAAAACATTTCAAATAAACAGATAAGAGAGGAATCAAAACAAGAATACGCGTCGAGATCAATAAGAAGAAGGCGTTGGAAATCTATCTGACATGTCGAGAATGAATGAAGAAAGACTTCTCCGTCAGACATTCATGTGGAAACCAAGTGGTAAAAGAAAAGCAGGCAGACCAAGAGAATCGCTACCCAGAACAATTGCTAGGGAAGACTCAACCACGGGACTATGAAACAATCAGGAACTACAAGATCAACCACGGGACTATGAAACAATCAGGAACTACAAGATCAAACCACGGGACTATGAAACAATCAGGAACTACAAGATCAACCACGGGACTATGAAACAATCAGGAACTACAAGATCAACCACGGGACTATGAAACAATCAGGAACTACAAGATCAACCACGGGACTATGAAACAATCAGGAACTACAAGATCAACCACGGGACTATGAAACAATCAGGAACTACAAGATCAACCACGGGACTATGAAACAATCAGGAACTACAAGATCAACCACGGGACTATGAAACAATCAGGAACTACAAGATCAACCACGGGTCTATGAAACAATCAGGAACTACAAGATCAACCACGGGTCTATGAAACAATCAGGAACTACAAGATCAACCACGGGACTATGAAACAATCAGGAACTACAAGATCAACCACGGGACTATGAAACAATCAGGAACTGCAAGATCAACCACGGGTCTATGAAACAATCAGGAACTACAAGATCAACCACGGGTCTATGAAACAATCAGGAACTGCAAGATCAACCACGGGACTATGAAACAATCAGGAACTGCAAGATCAACCACGGGTCTATGAAACAATCAGGAACTGCAAGATCAACCACGGGTCTATGAAACAATCAGGAACTGCAAGATCAACCACGGGTCTATGAAACAATCAGGAACTACAAGATCAACCACGGGTCTATGAAACAATCAGGAACTGCAAGATCAACCACGGGTCTATGAAACAATCAGGAACTGCAAGATCAACCACGGGTCTATGAAACAATCAGGAACTGCAAGATCAACCACGGGTCTATGAAACAATCAGGAACTACAAGATCAACCACGGGACTATGAAACAATCAGGAACTGCAAGATCAACCACGGGTCTATGAAACAATCAGGAACTGCAAGATCAACCACGGGTCTATGAAACAATCAGGAACTGCAAGATCAACCACGGGTCTATGAAACAATCAGGAACTACAAGATCAACCACGGGACTATGAAACAATCAGGAACTACAAGATCAACCACGGGACTATGAAACAATCAGGAACTGCAAGATCAACCACGGGTCTATGAAACAATCAGGAACTACAAGATCAACCACGGGTCTATGCAACAATCAGGAACTGCAAGATCAACCACGGGACTATGAAACAATCAGGAACTACAAGATCAACCACGGGTCTATGAAACAATCAGGAACTGCAAGAAACTGCAGTAAATCGACAATTGTGAAGAACTAAGACGTCCCCCCTGTGTGCCGTCTTCTGTACGTGAGGACAATGAATGAATGACCATTATTGTTAAGAACAAGATAAAGATTTCGAATCTGTTCATGAACCTGCAGCCGTGGTGCGACAACCAGATCTTCATGTTAGTCAAGTCGGACGTTGCCTAGACTTAGAAGATCTACCGGGAGATCTGGGAGGACCTACGAAGAGATCTGGGAGGAGATCTGGGAGGATATACGATGAGGTCTGGGAGGACCTACGTGGAGATCTAGGAGGATCTACGAGGAGATCAAGGTGGATCAACGAGGAGATATGGGAGGATCTACGAGGAGATCTGGGATGATCTACGATGAGATCTGGGATGATCTACGAGGAGATCTGGGAGGATCAACGAGGAGATGTGGGAGGATCAACGAGGAGATGTGGGAGGATCTACGAGGAGATGTGGGAGGATCTACGAGGAGATCAAGGAGGATCTACGAGGAGATCTGGGATGATCTACGAGGAGATCTGGGATGATCTACGAGGAGATCTGGGAGGATATACGAGATCTGGGAGGATCTACGAGGAGATCAAGGAGGATCAACGAGGAGATCTGGGAGGATCTACGAGGAGATCTGGGATGATCTACGATGAGATCTGGGATGATCTACGAGGATATCTGGAAGGATCAACGAGGAGATGTGGGAGGATCAACGAGGAGATGTGGGAGGATCTACGAGGAGATGTGGGAGGATCTACGAGGAGATCAAGGAGGATTAACGAGGAGATCTGGGAGGATCTACGAGGAGATCAGGGAGGATTAACGAGGAGATGTGGGAGGATCTACGAAGAGATCTGGGAGGATTAACGAGGAGATCTGGGAGGATCTACGAGGAGATCAGGGAGGATTAACGAGGAGATCTGGGAGGATTAACGAAGAGATCTGGGAGGATCTACGAGGAGATCTGGGAGGATCTACGAGGAGATCTGGGAGGATCTACGAAGAGATCAGGGAGGATCTACGAGGAGATCTGGGAGGATCTACGAGGAGATCTGGGAGGATCTACGAACACGTTTATGTCTTCACAAGACATGATTTTATCGGGAGGAGACCGAAACGCTTGTGGACTGTTGTTCGATGAGCGGTGACGATAATCCAACGACTAACATTAATGCCATATTCCTGAATGATGCAGAAACATGGACATTAGACAAGAAAATAGAACAGAAAATTGAAGCCTTTGAAATATGGAATTATAGAAGAATATGTAGAATTGGATGGAAAGAAAAGAAAACAAACGATGAAGTTTTAAAAGAACTAAAAATAAAAAGATAACTATTAAATACAATTCAGAAAAGACACATGACATTTTAGGGCAGGTTACAAGACACAACAACCTAATACAAGTAATATTGGAAGGGTAAATACAAGGTAAAAGAGGCAGTGGCAGGCCAAGACTAACATGGACGGGTAATCGGAAAAGATGGACAAGTCAACCTATGACAATCTGCATCATCAAAGCAAGAGACAGAGTAGAATGGCGCTCAATGGTAGCCAACTTTCGTTGCGTAGAAGGCACTCGATGATGATGGTGATGATGATGATGATGATGATGATGATGATGATGATGATCCGTTGCATCGATAAAAAGGTTCCAACGGAAAGAGATAAGCCTCTGTCTTTTTTCTTCTTTCTTCCGTTCACAAGACGACTGAGATAAGCCTCTGTCTTTTTTCTTCTTTCTTCCGTTCACAAGACGACTGAGATAAGCCTCTGTCTTTTTTCTTCTTTCTTCCGTTCACAAGACGACTGAGATAAGCCTCTGTCTTTTTTCTTCTTTCTTCCGTTCACAAGACGACTGAGATAAGTCTCTGTCTTTTTTCTTCTTTCTTCCGTTCACAAGACGACTGAAGAAACGAATAGGCCTCAACTCAGCAGCATCAGTGGTTGTGTGATTAGTGCGCTCGTTTCCTAATTACAAGGAACAGGGTTCAATTCCCAGAAGTGGCAAATTTGTTTGATCTGATCAACAATAAACTCTGGGGTTTACCCAGCCCCTAAAAATGGGTACCAGAGATTTTTCTGGGAAGTATTTCCCTTAATGTAAAACCATCTATATATTAACCTTAATGTAAAACGATCTGTGTTACACTTAATGTAAAACAATCTGTGTTACACTTAATGTAAAACCATCTGTGTTACACTTAATGTAAAACCATCTGTGTTACACTTAATGTAAAACCATCTGTGTTACGTTTAATGTAAACCATTTGTGTTACCCTTAATGTAAAATCATCAGTGGTAACATTAATGTAAAATCATCAGTGTTAACCTTAATGTAAAATCATCAATGTTAACCTTAATGTAAAATCATCAGTGTTAACCTTAATGTAAAATCATCAATGTTAACCTCAATGTAAAACCATCTGTATTACCCATCATGTAAAACCATCTGTATTACCCATCATGTAAAACCATCTGTGTTACGCCTACAGTGAAACCATCTGCCGAGATTCCACAGCCTACAGTTAACGCATGCAATAGCGGAAACAAGCCGGATTAAACCGGTTTAATGCGGGAATCATTAAGTGAAGGCGCGTGCAGGAGGGGATGAAGAACAAACCAACCGCACGTGTGTGTATGGGGAGGGGGGAGTGGAAGGGAGATGTTATATCGTGTCCAGAGCAATCCAGGATATATCAATCATGCCCTCCATAGTTCCCTCCATAGTTCCCTCCATAGTTACCTCCATCGTTCCCTCCAACACTCCCTCATCGTTCCCTCCAACACTCCCTCATCGTTCCCTCCAACGTTCCACCCATCCTTCCTTCTATCCTTCCCCCCAACGTTCCCTCCAACGTTCCCTCCATCGTTCCCTCTAACACTCCATCCATCGTTCCCTCCATCGTTCCCTCCAACGTTCCCTCCATCGTTCCCTCTAACACTCCATCCATCGTTCCCTCCAACGTTCCCTCCAACGTTCCCTCTAACACTCCATCCATCGTTCCCTCCAACGTTCCCTCCATCGTTCCCTCTAACACTCCATCCATCGTTCCCTCCAACGTTCCCTCCAACGTTCCCTCTAACACTCCATCCAACGTTCCCTCCAACGTTCCCTCCAACGTTCCCTCTAACACTCCATCCAACGTTCCCTCCATCGTTCCCTCTAACACTCCATCCATCGTTCCCTCCAACGTTCCCTCCAACGTTCCCTCTAACACTCCATCCATCGTTCCCTCCAACGTTCCCTCCAACGTTCCCTCTAACACTCCATCCATCGTTCCCTCCAACGTTCCCTCCATCGTTCCCTCTAACACTCCATCCATCGTTCCCTCCAACGTTCCCTCTAACACTCCATCCAACGTTCCCTCCAACGTTCCCTCTAACACTCCATCCAACGTTCCCTCCAACGTTCCCTCTAACACTCCATCCAACGTTCCCTCCAACGTTCCCTCCAACGTTCCCTCTAACACTCCATCCAACGTTCCCTCCAACGTTTCCTCTAACACTCCATCCAACGTTCCCTCCAACGTTCCCTCTAACACTCCATCCAACGTTCCCTCCAACGTTCCCTCCAACGTTCCACCCATCCTTCCTTCTATCGTTCCCTCCAACGTTCCCTCCAACGTTCCACCCATCCTTCCTTCTATCGTTCCCCCAACTTTTCCTCCAACGTTCCCTCCAACGTTCCCTCCAACGTTCCACCCATCCTTCCTTCTATGGTTCCCCAAACGTTTCCGCCAACGTTCCCTCCAACGTTCCCTCTAACACTCCATCCAACGTTCCCTCCATCGTTCCCTCTATCGTTCCCCCAACGTTTCCTCCATCGTTCCCTCTGTCGTTCCCTCCAACGTTCCCTCCATTGTTCCCTCTAACACTCCACTCATCGTTCCCTCCATTGTTCCCTCCATTGTTCCCCCCATCGTTCCACCCATCGTTTCCTCCAAACGTTACCTCCATCGTTCCCCCAACGTTCCCTCCAACGCTCCCTCCATCATTCCCTCCAACGTTCCCTCCAACGTTCCCTCCAACGTTCCCTTCATCATTTTCTCCATCGTTCCCTCCATCGTTCCCTCCATCGTCCCTCCATCATTCCCTCTAACGTTCCCTCCATCGTTCCCTCCATCGTTCCCTCCATCGTTCCCTCCATCGTTCCCTCCATCATTCCCTCTAACTTTCCCTCCATCGTTCCCTCCATCGTTCCCTCCATCGTTCCCTCCATCGTTCCCTCCATCATTCCCTCTAACTTTCCCTCCATCGTTCCCTCCATCATTCCCTCTAACTTTCCCTCCATCGTTCCCTCCAACGTTCCCTCCAACTTTCCCTCCATCGTTCCCTCCAACGTTCCCTCCATCGTTCCCTCCAACGTTCCCTCCAACTTTCCTTCCATCGTTCCCTCCAACGTTCCTTCCATCGTTCCCTCCATCATTCACTCCAACTTTCCCTCGATCGTTCCCTCCAACGTTCCCTCCAACTTTCCCTCCATCGTTCCCTCCAACGTTCCCTCCATCGTTCCCTCCATCATTCCCTCTAACTTTCCCTCCATCGTTCCCTCCAACGTTCCCTCCATCGTTCCTTTCATCGTTCCCTCCAACGTTCCCTCCTATTCTTTCCCTCCATCGTTCCCTCCAACGTTCCCTCCAACGTTCCCTCCATCGTTCCCTCCATCGTTCCTTTCATCGTTCCCTCCAACGTTCCCTCCATCGTTCCCTCCATCGTTCCTTTCATCGTTCCCTCCATCATTCCCTCCATCATTCCCTCCATCATTCCCTCTAACTTTCCCTCCATCATTCCCTCCATCGTTTCCTCCATCATTCCCTCCATCGTTCCCTCCAACGTTCCCTCCAACGTTCCCTCCATCGTTCCCTCCATCGTTCCCTCTAACTTTCCCTCCATCGTTCCCTCCAACGTTCCCTCCATCGTTCCCTCCAACGTTCCTTTCATCGTTCCCTCGAACGTTCCTTTCATCGTTCCCTCCATCGTTCCCTCCAACGTTCCTTTCATCGTTCCCTCCATCGTTCCCTCCATCATTCCCTCTAACTTTCCCTCCATCGTTCCCTCCAACGTTCCTTTCATCGTTCCCTCCAACGTTCCTTTCATCGTTCCCTCCAACGTTCCTTTCATCGTTCCCTCCATCGTTCCCTCCATCGTTCCCTCCATCGTTCCCTCTATCATTCCCTCTAACTTTCCCTCCATCGTTCCCTCCAACGTTCCCTCCATCGTTCCCTCCAATGTTCCCTCCATCGTTCCCTCCAACGTTCCTTTCATCGTTCCCTCCAACGTTCCCTCCATCGTTCCCTCCAACGTTCCCTCCATCGTTCCCTCCATCGTTCCTTTCATCGTTCCCTCCATCATTCCCTCCATCATTCCCTCTAACTTTCCCTCCATCATTCCCTCCATCGTTTCCTCCATCATTCCCTCCATCGTTCCCTCCAACGTTCCCTCCAACGTTCCCTCCATCGTTCCCTCCATCGTTCCCTCCATCGTTCCCTCCATCATTCCCTCTAACTTTCCCTCCATCGTTCCCTCCAACGTTCCCTCCATCGTTCCCTCCAACGTTCCTTTCATCGTTCCCTCGAACGTTCCTTTCATCGTTCCCTCCATCGTTCCCTCCAACGTTCCTTTCATCGTTCCCTCCATCGTTCCCTCCATCATTCCCTCTAACTTTCCCTCCATCGTTCCCTCCAACGCTCCCTCCATCGTTCCCTCCAACGTTTCTTTCATCGTTCCCTCCAACGTTCCTTTCATCGTTCCCTCCAACGTTCCTTTCATCGTTCCCTCCAACGTTCCTTTCATCGTTCCCTCCATCGTTCCCTCCATCGTTCCCTCCATCGTTCCCTCTATCATTCCCTCTAACTTTCCCTCCATCGTTCCCTCCAACGTTCCCTCCATCGTTCCCTCCAACGTTCCCTCCATCGTTCCCTCCAACGTTCCCTCCATCGTTCCCTCCAACGTTCCCTCCATCGTTCCCTCCAACGTTCCCTCCATCGTTCCCTCCAACGTTCCCTCCAACGTTCCCTCCAACGTTCCCTCCATCGTTCCCTCCAACGTTCCCTCCATCGTTCCCTCCAACGTTCCCTCCAACGTTCCCTCCATCGTTCCCTCCAACGTTCCCTCCAACGTTCCCTCCAACGTTCCCTCCATCGTTCCCTCCAACGTTCCCTCCATCGTTCCCTACAACGTTCCCTGCAACGTTCCCTCCAACGTTCCCTCCAGCGTTCCCTCCATCATCCCCTCCAACACTCCATCCATCATCCCCTCCAACACTCCCTCCATCGTTCCCTCCAACGCTCCCTCCATCGTTCCCTCTCTAAAGATACATAAGCGGATTATCAAAGCATCACTTACTTCCCAAATTCCCAATTACGTGTTTAAGCTAAGGTTTCTGTTTATATTTCCTCTGTTCGCCTATTTAATTGTATTCTTTATTTTAAAACAAAAGGGATAGATGTCACGTGAAGCAATGTTTATGTCGTTTCAGAATAGAAGAGTTAAACTTTACCGTGCCAGGCCTCAATATTTGGAGCTGAGGGGCTGTTGTTATTCAAATCTGTTATTGACTTTCTCCAGTTTGTTAACCCCGCAATGGGAAAGGTAGTACCACAGCAATAGATGTTGTATATCATCATCATCATCAAGTACCATGCCTGCTGGCGTAGGTGATCATGTTTCTCCACAACTTGATGTCACGACAGTTATTTATCATTTCTGTTGTTGACCTTCTGCCAAGCCATTCTCTTAGACTGTCTGGTATCTTTTCTCTTTGCTTCCCTCTATCTCTTCGTCCCTCAATTTTCCCAGTTCTTACAATATATTCAAGTTGTTCTCTTCTCATTACATGGCCAAAAAATGATGATTGTTTCTTCCTAATATTGGAAATTAGCTCTCTTTTTTGCTTTGGCCTATTTCAGAACGTCTTCATTACTATTCTTAGCTGTCCCTGGTATTCTCAACATTCTTCTGTAAAACTACATTGCTACAGACTCCAGTGATTTTCTTGTCTGTATGTTGTATATAATGAAGTGTTAAATACTTCTAGATAACAGGTGGGAGCTTTCGTTTCTCAACTTTATTCTTGTCCATCTTTCTTTCCCACTTTATTCTCGTTTATTTCTTTTCCCTACTCTTCTTGTCCATCTTTCTTCCCCACTTTATTCTCGTTTATTTCTTTTCCCTACTCTTCTTGTCCATCTTTCTTTCCCACTTTATTCTCCTTTATTTCCTTTCCTCACTTTATTATTGTCCCTCTTTCTTTCCCACTTAATTTCTTTTTCCTGCTCTATTCTTGTTCAGCTTTGTTCCCCACTTTATTCTCGTCTATTTCTTTTTCCTACTCATTCTTGTCCATCTTTCTTGCCCATTGTATCTTCTATTTCGTTTCACCACTTTATTCTTAATCCACCTATTCTTTCCCACTTTATCATTGCCCATATTTTTCCCAATTATATTCTTTATTATCTGTCTTTCCCACTTGATTCTCGTCTATCTTATTGTCGATCTTTCTTCTTACACATGTCTCTTTTCCTCTTAATTCTTTCCTCGTACTTATTCTCGTTCATTTCTATTGTCATCTTTATCCACTGACAGATTTTTTCACAATGCAGTCGACACTCTCTGAGCTTGCCTGTCTCTGAGCTTGCCTGTCTCTGAGCTTGCCTGTCTCTGAGCTTGCCTGTCTCTGAGCTTGCCTGTCTCTGAGCTTGCCTGTCTCTGAGCTTGCCTGTCTCTGAGCTTGCCTGTCTCTGAGCTTGCCTGTCTCTGAGCTTGTCTGTCTCTGAGCTTGCCTGTCTCTGTGCTTGCCTGTCTCTGAGCTTGCCTGTCTCTGAGCTTGCCTGTCTCTGAGCTTGCCTGTCTCTGAGCTTGCCTGTCTCTGAGCTTGCCTGTCTCTGAGCTTGCCTGTCTCTGAGCTTGCCTGTCTCTGAGCTTGCCTGTCTCTGAGCTTGCCTGTCTCTGTGCTTGCCTGTCTCTGAGCTTGCCTGTCTCTGAGCTTGCCTGTCTCTGTGCTTGCCTATTTCTGTGCTTGTCCATCTCTGAGCTTGCCTGTCTCTGTGCTTGCCTGACTCTGTGCTTGCCTGACTCTGTGCTTGCCTGTCTCTGTGCTTGCCTATTTCTGTGCTTGTCCATCTCTGTGCTTGCCTGACTCTGTGCTTGCCTGTCTCTGTGCTTGCCTGTCTCTGAGCTTGCCTGTCTCTGAGCTTGCCTGACTCTGTGCTTGCCTGACTCTGTGCTTGCCTGACTCTGTGCTTGCCTGTCTCTGAGCTTGCCTGTCTCTGAGCTTGCCTGTCTCTGAGCTTGCCTGACTCTGTGCTTGCCTGACTCTGTGCTTGCCTGTCTCTGTGCTTGCCTGTCTCTGAGCTTGCCTGACTCTGTGCTTGCCTGTCTCTGAGCTTGCCTGACTCTGTGCTTGCCTGTCTCTGAGCTTGCCTGACTCTGTGCTTGCCTGACTCTGTGCTTGCCTGTCTCTGAGCTTGCCTGACTCTGTGCTTGCCTGTCTCTGTACTTGCCTGACTCTGTGCTTGCCTGACTCTGTGCTTGCCTGACTCTGTGCTTGCCTGTCTCTGAGCTTGCCTGACTCTGTGCTTGCCTGTCTCTGAGCTTGCCTGACTCTGTACTTGTCTATCTCTGTACTTGTCTATCTCTGTACTTGTCTATCTCTGTACTTGTCTATCTCTGTACTTGTCTATCTCTGTACTTGTCTATCTCTGTACTTGCCTATCTCTGTACTTGCCTATCTCTGTACTTGTCTATCTCTGTACTTGCCTATCTCTGTACATGTCTATCTCTGTACTTGTCTATCTCTGTACTTGCCTATCTCTGTACATGTCTATCTCTGTACTTGCCTATCTCTGTACTTGTCTATCTCTGTACTTGCCTATCTCTGTACTTATCTATCTCTATACTTGCCTATCACTGTGCTTGTCTATCTCTGTACTTGTCTATCTCTGTACTTGTCTATCTCTGTACCTGTCTATCTCTGTACTTGCCTATCTCTGTACTTGCCTATCTCTGTACTTGTCTATCTCTGTACTTGCCTATCTCTGTACTTGCCTATCTCTGTACTTGTCTATCTCTGTACTTGCCTATCTCTGTACATGTCTATCTCTGTACTTGTCTATCTCTGTACTTGCCTATCTCTGTACATGTCTATCTCTGTACTTGTCTATCTCTGTACTTGCCTATCTCTGTACATGTCTATCTCTGTACTTGCCTATCTCTGTACTTGCCTATCTCTGTACTTGCCTATCTCTGTACTTGTCTATCTCTGTACTTGCCTATCTCTGTACATGTCTATCTCTGTACTTGCCTATCTCTGTACTTGTCTATCTCTGTACTTGCCTATCTCTGTACATGTCTATCTCTGTACTTGTCTATCTCTGTACTTGCCTATCTCTGTACTTGCCTATCTCTGTACTTGTCTACCTCTGTACTTGCCTATCTCTGTACTCGCCTATCACTGTACTTGCCTATCACTGGACGTGTCTTTCTGTCTACTTGCCTATCTCTGTACTTGCCTATCTCTGTACTTGCCTATCTCTGTACTTGTCTATCTCTGTACTTATCTATCTCTGTACTTCCTATCTCTGTACTTGCCTATCTCTGTACATGTCTATCTCTGTACTTGCCTATCTCTGTACTTGTCTATCTCTGTACTTGCCTATCTCTGTACTTATCTATCTCTATACTTGCCTATCACTGTGCTTGTCTATCTCTGTACTTGTCTATCTCTGTACTTGTCTATCTCTGTACCTGTCTATCTCTGTACTTGCCTATCTCTGTACTTGCCTATCTCTGTACTTGTCTATCTCTGTACTTGCCTATCTCTGTACTTGCCTATCTCTGTACTTGTCTATCTCTGTACTTGCCTATCTCTGTACATGTCTATCTCTGTACTTGTCTATCTCTGTACTTGCCTATCTCTGTACATGTCTATCTCTGTACTTGTCTATCTCTGTACTTGCCTATCTCTGTACATGTCTATCTCTGTACTTGCCTATCTCTGTACTTGCCTATCTCTGTACTTGCCTATCTCTGTACTTGTCTATCTCTGTACTTGCCTATCTCTGTACATGTCTATCTCTGTACTTGCCTATCTCTGTACTTGTCTATCTCTGTACTTGCCTATCTCTGTACATGTCTATCTCTGTACTTGTCTATCTCTGTACTTGCCTATCTCTGTACTTGCCTATCTCTGTACTTGTCTACCTCTGTACTTGCCTATCTCTGTACTCGCCTATCACTGTACTTGCCTATCACTGGACGTGTCTTTCTGTCTACTTGCCTATCTCTGTACTTGCCTATCTCTGTACTTGCCTATCTCTGTACTTGTCTATCTCTGTACTTATCTATCTCTGTACTTCCTATCTCTGTACTTGCCTATCTCTGTACTTGCCTATCTCTGTACTTGCCTATCTCTGTACTTATCTATCTCTGAACTTGTCTATCTCTGTACTTTATGGTGCAGTTGAATGCAGTGACTTTAGAACAATAAGCCTAATGAGCCAGGTAATACAAATTTTACTAAAAGTTGTACAGGGAAGGATTCAGAATAAAACCAATACTGAATTAGAGGAGCAACAATTTGGATTCAAGAAAAACAGTGGGACAAAAGAAGCCATATTCAGCATGAGAAGATTGAATGAAAAGTACACAGAAGTAAACAAACCAATATATGCCTGCTTTATAGACTACACCAAAACTTCCGATAGAATACACCATAACCAACTCATAGACTGCCTAAAGGATATAAATCTAGACGACGCAGACATACGACTAATATGTAATTTGTACTGGGAGCAAACAGCAATAATAAGATATAACAATGAGAACTCTACACCCATGGACATAAAAAGAGGAGTAAGACAAGGATGCATCCTATCACCAAGCTTGTTCAATCTATACACTGAGCAAATCTTTAAAAACATCTCAGAGATACCAGGCCTAAACATTAATGGAAAGATAATCAATAACCTAAGATATGCTGATGATACTGTTGTACTAGCAGAAAATCCTAAAGACCTACAACAATTACTTAATGTGATAAACATAACAAGCAAAAAATATGGACCAGAAATGAATATCAAAAAGACTAATACTATGATCATGAACAAAGAAAATTCTCAAGACCTACAATTAAATATCACAGTTGAGGGAATACATCTGGAGACAGTCCAGAGCTACAACTACCTGGGACATACTATAACCAATGATGGAAAATGTGAAATTGAAATAAACAAAAGAATAGGTATGACAGAAAGTAATTTTAATGCCATGAAAAATATACTAACAACAAAACAATTATCAGCAGGGCTGAAACTAAGAATGGTAAAATGTTACATCTTCTCAATATTCCTGTATGGTGCAGAAACATGGACATTAGACAAGAAAACATAACAGAGAATTGAAGCCTTTCAAATGTGGATTTATAGAAGAATAGGTAGAATTGGATGGACACAAAAGAAAACAAACGATGAAGTTTTAAAACAACTGAAAATAAAAAGAGAACTACTAAATACAATTAAGACAAGACAAATGAAATTTTTGGGGCATGTTAAAAGACACAACAGCCTACTAAAAGTAATATAGGAAGGAAAAATACAAGGTAAAAGAGGCAGACCAAGACTAACATGGACGAGTAACATTAAAAGATGGACAAGTCAATCTATGACAGCCTGCACCATCAAAGCAAGAAACAGAGTAGAATGGCGATCCATGGTAGCCAACCTTCGTTGCGGAGAAGGCACTCGATGATGATGATGAATAAGGACAAAGAGAGAGGAACAGAAAATGATACCAAAATAAGGATATCAAAAGCAAGAAGAGCTTTTGTTGCACTGGGAATCATGGAAGTCCAAAGAAATCAGGCTAAATACTAAAATGAAATTGTCAACTCCAATGTTAAGTCAGTCTTATTATGTGGCTGTGAAACATGGAGAACAACTAAAATGACAATCATAAAGACACAGACCTTCATTAATGGATGCTTACGCAGAATAAAAGGATGGAAATGGCAGGACAAAATCACTAACATAGAATTATGGAAATGTACCAGTCAAATACCAGTGGATAAAGAGAACAAGCGAAGACGATGGCGCTTGTTTAGGCCACACGCTGCGGAAGCCGACTGAGAGTATTATTTGGAATCCCCAGGAAAAAAGACAAAGAGGAAGACCAAGGTATCATTGGAGAAGACAGATAGAAGCAGAGATGAAGATGATGGGGAAGACATGGAATGATCTTAAAAGAATGGCAAGAAACAGAACGACTTGGAAAGTTTTTTTTTTTTAAAGACCTATCCTCCACAGGGAGCTGAAAGGTAGAATAAAATGAGGTAATTGGTATGCAATAAAACTAGACATAACTAGTACATGATGGAACTAGACATAGCTGGTATATGATAGAACTAGACGTAGCTGGTATATGATAGAACTAGACATAGCTGGTATATGATAGAACTAGACGTAGCTGGTATATGATAGAACTAGACATAGCTGGTATATGATAGAACTAGACATAGCTATTATATGATAGAACTAGACATATCTAGTTTGTGATGGGACTAAAGAAAGCTAGTATATGATGGAACTAGATATATGTAACATAAGATGGAACTAGACTTAACTAGTACACGAAGAACCAGATTCGTATAATGAACCAACTATGATAAAGTCTGTCTGTGACCTCTGATCTGTTCGATAAGTCTGTCTGTGACCTCTGACCTGTTCGATAGCGAGAACCCGCCGACGGAAGAGTCTGGTATTTCGTGGGCCTCATTAAGAGGAAGTGCGTGAAGGCGAGAAAAACGAGTTACTGACAACATTCTCACGTGAGGGCTGTTGATACCGTGTGGGTAGAGAATCCCTGTCTGACACGAGATGGAGGTTTATAGCTTTGTTCTATTCTGCTATGTAAGCGGTAGTTTAGGATGTGATTTTCATTAAATATGTAAGTACAATTTTATTTATTTTGTTTCCATATAATATGATCTCTCGCCTTTCGTTTCTTTCTTTCTTTTTTTTAATCTCGTAGTCAATAAGATATTAAGTTGTGTTTTGACATGATTATTCAACAATTTAATAATCTCGTAGTCAATAAGATATTAAGTTGTGTTTTGGCATGATTATTCAACAATTTAATAAAAATCAAAAATGTGTTTCGGACACAGAAGAGGAAAGTTGGAATACTTGGTTACAACTGGCAAAATAAAAGGAAAGAGAGCTCGCGGACAACAAAGAGAGAAAATACTGGATAGATTGATGTCATGGCATGGAAAATAGTCAACAACAGAACTGATACGATGTACTGTAGATAGAAGAAGATTGTGGAAGGACATGATCGCCTACGCCAACCGCACATGATGATGATGGTGAGTCAAAAGAAAACATAGAAGGGACATGATGATTCTCCAAGTGAATTCATAGAAGAATAGGGGTAAAGAGTAGAAAATAGATAATGATATCTTGAAATAACTGAAAATGATTTCTTGAAAGAAACTGAAAAATAATGTCTTGAAACAGCTGAATATGACGTCGCGAATAAAGTAAAAATGATGTCTTGAAACAACTAAAAATGGTGTCTTGAAACAACTGAATATGACGTCTTGAATAAAGTAAAAATGATGTCTTGAAACAACTGAATATGACGTCTTGAAACAACTAAAAATGATGTCTTGAAACAACTAAAAATGATGTCTTGAAACAACTAAAAATGATGTCTTGAAACAACTAAAAATGATGTCTTGAAACAACTAAAAATGATGTCTTGAAACAACTGAATATGACGTATTGAAAGCACTAAAAATGATGTCTTGAAACAACTGAATATGACGTCTTGAATCAACTAAAAATGATGTCTTGAAACAACTGAATATGACGTCTTGAAACAACTGAATATGACGTCTTGAAACAACTAAAAATGATGTCTGGAAAAAACTAAAAATGATGTCTTGAAACAACTGAATATGACGTCTTGAAACAACTAAAAATGATGTCTTGAAACAACTGAATATGACGTCTTGAAACAACTGAATATGACGTCTTGAAACAACTGAAAATGATGTATTGAAACAACTAAAAATGATGTCTTGAAACAACTGAATATGACGTCTTGAAACAACTGAATATGACGTCTTGAAACAACTAAAAATGATGTCTTGAAACAACTGAATATGACGTCTTGAAACAACTAAAAATGATGTCTTGAAACAACTAAAAATGATGTCTTGAAACAACTGAATATGACGTCTTTAAACAACTAAAAATTATGTCTTGAAACAACTAAAAATGATGTCTTGAAACAACTAAAAATGATGTCTTGAAACAACTGAATATGACGTATTGAAACAACTAAAAATGATGTCTTGAAACAACTGAATATGACGTCTTGAAACAACTAAAAATGATGTCTCGAAAGAACTAAAAATGATGTCTTGAAACAACTAAAAATGATGTCTTGAAACAACTAAAAATGATGTCTTGAAACAACTAAAAATGATGTCTTGAAACAACTGAACATGACGTCTTGAAACAACTAAAAATGATGTCTTGAAACAACTGAATATGACGTCTTGAATCAACTAAAAATGATGTCTTGAAACAACTGAATATGACGTCTTGAAACAACTGAATATGACGTCTTGAAACAACTAAAAATGATGTCTGGAAACAACTAAAAATGATGTCTTGAAACAACTGAATATGACGTCTTGAAACAACTAAAAATGATGTCTTGAAACAACTGAATATGACGTCTTGAAACAACTGAATATGACGTCTTGAAACAACTAAAAATGATGTCTCGAAAGAACTAAAAATGATGTCTTGAAACAACTAAAAATTATGTCTTGAAACAACTAAAAATGATGTCTTGAAACAACTAAAAATGATGTCTTGAAACAACTAAAAATTATGTCTTGAAACAACTAAAAATGATGTCTTGAAACAACTGAATATGACGTCTTGAAACAACTAAAAATTATGTCTTGAAACAACTAAAAATGATGTCTTGAAACAACTAAAAATGATGTCTCGAAAGAACTAAAAATGATGTCTTGAAACAACTAAAAATTATGTCTTGAAACAACTAAAAATGATGTCTTGAAACAACTAAAAATGATGTCTTGAAACAACTAAAAATGATGTCTTGATACAACTGAATATGACGTCTTGAAACAACTGAAAATGATGTCTTGAAACAACTGAATATGACGTCTTGAAACAACTAAAAATGATGTATTGAAGCAACTAAAAATTATGTCTTGAAACAACTAAAAATGATGTCTTGAAACAACTAAAAATGATGTCTTGAAACAACTAAAAATGATGTCTTGAAACAACTAAAAATGATGTCTTGAAACAACTAAAAATGATGTCTTGAAACAACTGAATATGACGTATTGAAAGCACTAAAAATGATGTCTTGAAACAACTGAATATGACGTCTTGAATCAACTAAAAATGATGTCTTGAAACAACTGAATATGACGTCTTGAAACAACTGAATATGACGTCTTGAAACAACTAAAAATGATGTCTGGAAAAAACTAAAAATGATGTCTTGAAACAACTGAATATGACGTCTTGAAACAACTAAAAATGATGTCTTGAAACAACTGAATATGACGTCTTGAAACAACTGAATATGACGTCTTGAAACAACTAAAAATGATGTATTGAAACAACTAAAAATGATGTCTTGAAACAACTGAATATGACGTCTTGAAACAACTGAATATGACGTCTTGAAACAACTAAAAATGATGTCTTGAAACAACTGAATATGACGTCTTGAAACAACTAAAAATGATGTCTTGAAACAACTAAAAATGATGTCTTGAAACAACTGAATATGACGTCTTTAAACAACTAAAAATTATGTCTTGAAACAACTAAAAATGATGTCTTGATACAACTGAATATGACGTCTTGAAACAACTAAAAATGATGTCTTGAAACAACTGAATATGACGTCTTGAAACAACTAAAAATGATGTCTTGAAGCAACTAAAAATGATGTCTTGAAACAACTAAAAATGATGTCTTGAAACAACTGAATATGACGTCTTGAAACAACTAAAAATGATGTCTTGAAACAACTGAATATGACGTCTTGAAACAACTGAATATGACGTCTTGAAACAACTAAAAATGATGTCTCGAAAGAACTAAAAATGATGTCTTGAAGCAACTAAAAATTATGTCTTGAAACAACTAAAAATGATGTCTTGAAACAACTAAAAATGATGTCTTGAAACAACTAAAAATTATGTCTTGAAACAACTAAAAATGATGTCTTGAAACAACTGAATATGACGTCTTGAAACAACTAAAAATTATGTCTTGAAACAACTGAATATGACGTCTTGAAACAACTAAAAACTGAAACAACTAAAAATGATGTCTTGAAACAACTGAATATGACGTCTTTAAACAACTAAAAATGATGTCTTGAAACAACTAAAAATGATGTCTTGAAACAACTAAAAATGATGTCTTGAAACAACTGAATATGACGTATTGAAACAACTAAAAATGATGTCTTGAAACAACTGAATATGACGTCTTGAAACAACTAAAAATGATGTCTCGAAAGAACTAAAAATGATGTCTTGAAACAACTAAAAATGATGTCTTGAAACAACTAAAAATGATGTCTTGAAACAACTAAAAATGATGTCTTGAAACAACTGAATATGACGTCTTGAAACAACTAAAAATGATGTCTTGAAACAACTGAATATGACGTCTTGAATCAACTAAAAATGATGTCTTGAAACAACTGAATATGACGTCTTGAAACAACTAAAAATGATGTCTTGAAACAACTAAAAATGATGTCTGGAAACAACTAAAAATGATGTCTTGAAACAACTGAATATGACGTCTTGAAACAACTAAAAATGATGTCTTGAAACAACTAAAAATGATGTCTTGAAAAAAAAAACTGAAAATGAAATCCTTAAACAACTGAAAATGAAATCCTTAAACAACTGAAAATGAAATCCTTAAACAACTGAAAATGAAATCCTTAAACAAATGAAAATGAAATCCTTAAACAAATGAAAATGAAAGTGAAGAGGATCGGGCACCGCCCACAGTTGTTTGTCACTGAAACTTTAGTTGATTTCCTCACTTGTGTCTTTCTAGGAAGATAAAATACACATCTTCTACTTTCATACATTCACATTTATAATAAAAAAAAAGGCAGCATTATCAATTTAGTATTCTTTTATTTGGTTGAAAATTGAATACCGCATCTGCAACTTTCATATTTGATAATCTTTGATGTTTTTAAAAGCGACAAGAATTAACAATATTAATCTTTTTTTTAAAGCTACACGCATTAACGATTTTAATCTGTTAACGTTTTTAAAAGCGACAAGCATTAACGATTTTAATATGTTAACGTTTTTAAAAGCGACAAGCATTAACGATTTTAATCTGTTAACGTTTTTAAAAGCGATAAGCATTAACGATATTAATCTTTTATACTTTAAAAAGCTACGCGCATAAAGAATATTAATCTTGCTTGCTTGCGTTCGCCCGATGACTAGAGTATTCGTAGACTGTAGAATTCCTCTTCGTCATCCGTCCTTATATGGACGTTAAGTTGGTGTGTCTGCGTTGTGTTGTGGTTTGCAGTATAACTTTTATATTTGCGCCTTTCGGCCCAACACTTCCGACTTCAGCACGACAATTTTGAGTACCGGGTTGTCTTCCCTATTTGATCCCTGCTCGCTTGGCCAGACTAGACAGGTTAGTCTGTTACTGGAGGCACCACGGAGAGGTGGAGCAGGGATATTAATCTTTGATGTTTTTAACAGCTGCAAGCATTAACTACTAAAGTATCGCTCATACATAACATTTACTTGGGCTGAAAATCTTGCATTTTGTCTGTGGTGTCACACATTGGAACCACTCCCATTAAATATCTATTATAAGAACGAGGCGGAAGTGTAGGATACAGATATCTTCATCTACAAACAATGCACCGTTTGTGAGACTGAAACTAAAATTCCACTTTTAGATAAAAACAAGCAGCTGTGCGTAACGTTTCCTCAACCAGTTAGATCAAATTGACAGGCTCTTGGCAAACTGAAGGAATGGATGAAAGGTAGACAGGGAAAGAGATTGGACACGGCTGTTTCTTATTCATACTTTAGTTCATTTGTGTCCCAGGTAAATAAAATACACATCATCATCATCATCAAGTACTGGGCCTGCTGGAGTAGGTGATCATGTCTCTCCATAACTTTCGATCTCGACAGTTATTTATCGTTTCTGTTGTTGACCTTCTGCCAAGCCATTCTCTTAAGCTGTCTCTTTTCTCTATGCTTCCCTCTATCTCTTCGTCCCTCAATTTTCCCAGTTGTTACAATATATTCCAGCTGTTCTCTTCTCATTACAAGGCCAAAAAATGATGATTGTTTCTTCCTAATATTGGAAATTAGCTCTTTTTTTTTTTTGCTTTGGCCTCTTTCAGAACATTTTCATTACTCTTTCTAGGTGCCCATGGTATTCTCAACATTCTTCTGTAAAACCACATTCTTCAGCATCCAGCGATTTTCTTGCCAGTTGTCCTATTGTCCATGATTCACATCCATATGTTAAGATTGGCTCTACATAACATTTAAGAACTCTTTTTCTTTGATACACAAACTTCTTCAAAGTGATCAAAGGAAGCTATGTCTTAAAATAAAAAAAAAAAAACTTTTGTGGTTATAAAATAGAATTGTTTATTTGCTGTTAGGATCATCATGACAGCACACCAGACGGCCCCGTAGGTGCCCCACTACCCACCTCGAGATACTCGAGACGATCCTGGGATAATCCTGACCCACGTGCACGAACTCCGTAGCACTGCCCAGGATCCACGGTTTGAGGGGTGGGGGGAGGTTTCTGCTGACAACTTTGCCCGGGCTGCGGCACATAGTTATGGCCTAATCTTTTCCAAAAAAAATAGGTATGCAAAAAGTAATTTTAATGCCATGAAAAATATACTAACAACAAAACAAATATCAGCAGGGCTGAAACTAAGAATGGCAAAATGTTACATCTTCTCAGTATTCCTGCATGGTGCAGAAACATGGACATTAGACAAGAAAACAGAACAGAAAATTGAAAATTGAATTTTTGAAATGTGGATTTATAGAAAAAATATGTAGAATTGGATGGAAAGAAAAGAAAACAAACGATGAAGTTTTAAAATAACTGAAAATAAAAGAGAACTACTAAATACAATTAAGACAAGGCAAATGCAATTTTTGAGGCATGTTAAAAGACACAACAGCCTACTAAAAGTACTATTGGAAGGGAAAATACAAGGTAAATGAGGCAGAGGCAGACCAAGACTAACATGGACGAGTAACATCAAAAGATGTACAAGTCAATCTATGACAGCCTGCACCATCAAAGCAAGAAACAGAGTAGAATGGCGATCCATTGTAGCCAACCTTCGTTGCGGAGAAGGCACTCGATGATGATGAATCTTTTCCACTTTAACTAGAAAGGGTTATTTAACGTGCGCGAGTGCACACGGGACTTCCTGTTTATTGCCGTTATCCGAGAGGGCTTGATATCTTATCTCAGTATTCAAGCGATCAGGGGAGGTTAACGTCATAAAGAAATCACGGATTAATGTTTTTTTTCTATTTGTTTAATTCATCACCGCTTCTGATGGGTTTCAAACCCTAGTCCTTCTTGTTCAAAGGCCGGTGTTGTACCTCTAGACAATCAAGGCGTTAGGGGCTTCGGGAGCTTAGTTGGAAAACCACCAGACTGGGCTTCCGACGTTCGGACAACCCGTGTTCGATTCCCGCTGGAAAAAGTGTGATTTGTACTCGTGGTTGGAATGTGTGAGTTGTACTCGTGGTTGGAATGTGTGAGTTGTACTCGTGGTTGGAATGTGTGAGTTGTACTCGTGGTTGGAATGTGTGAGTTGTACTCGTGGTTGGAATGTGTGAGTTGTACTCGTGGTTGGAATGTGTGAGTTGTACTCGTGGTTGGAATGTGTGAGTTGTACTCTTGGTTGGAATGTGTGAGTTGTACTCGTGGTTGGAATGTGTGAGTTGTACTCGTGGTTGGAATGTGTGAGTTGTACTCTTGGTTGGAATGTGTGAGTTGTACTCGTGGTTGGAATGTGTGAGTTGTACTCTTGGTTGGAATGTGTGAGTTGTACTCGTGGTTGGAATGTGTGAGTTGTACTCGTGGTTGGAATGTGTGAGTTGTACTCGTGGTTGGAATGTGTGAGTTGTACTCGTGGTTGGAATGTGTGAGTTGTACTCTTGGTTTTAATGTGTGAGTTGTACTCGTGGTTGGAATGTGTGAGTTGTACTCTTGGTTTTAATGTGTGAGTTGTACTCGTGGTTGGAATGTGTGAGTTGTACTCGTGGTTGGAATGTGTGAGTTGTACTCGTGGTTGGAATGTGTGAG